>JAHIAM010004335.1:0-101870 GCA_021605205.1 Aegilops longissima | reverse complement strand
AGGAAACACGAATCTAAAACTAGATGGATCTCAAAACAAGCCTAATATGGACGGAACTCGGATTGGTGGTGGATATATGGTGGTGGTATATGGCAGCGGTGGTGGTAGCGGTAGTATATGGATATGGATCTGGTGGTATATGGACACGGATTCGAGCGGTGGTAGGTAGGTGGCAGGGCGATGATGATGGTGCGCCGCGACGTGACAACTTATGACCGAACTCGAAACTCTAAAAGACTAGACTCTAAGACCAACAACTAGACACCCACGATGCAACCGCAAATTCAACAAAGCAAAACCCTAAAAGATTATGCAAAGGCTCAGATTGGTTCGGATATGATGAACTAACCCTAATTTTTTTTGTGGCTTTTTCGTGGACTTGAGGTATGAAGAAGAATGCATCGATCTAAACTACGGAAATCTGTAAAATCTCACCGAGCAACCCGGAAATCTGATACCACTTGATAGAGGCAAAGGTGTCCCGGATGTTTCAAGGAGATGGTGGCTATCGCTTTCGTGGGAGTCGATTTTGACGATCCGACTACGAACGCATGAGACGTCAGCGCTTTAGCAATCGCTAAACCAACTTCCGAGGGTTATTGACCACGCCGAGCACGATCAACCTGACCACGAGGGCATGTTTCTCGCGAGCAAACGAAGAACAAGCAAGAAACTGAGATTGCAACTGGATATTGCGAATATAAGATGAAAGCTTTATTGATCAAGGTGGGGTTCTCAGACGCTTTGTCCGGTCGCTGAACACAAACGGCACGCCAAGTTGCAGCTATGGCGAACTTTTAATCTAAACAAAACCCAAGGTCTAAACGGTGCCCTAAGGGCTGTATATATGGAGGAAGAGGGGGGAATTTCGTGGCCCTTGGTGGAGGGGTCCAAATCAACCCTAACTCTTGTTTCCCCACACATACGGACTCTAAAGACAGCCTATACTTAAGTATTTCTGAAATTACATGGCCTGGCTCAATAATAAGGTGACGCAGACCTAGAATAGCCTATGGATGAATATTATGAAGTGGCATCTTGTATATTTCGTCCAAGGCCTCATGAACTCATTAGGTGGCTTCAAAGTCCTCGAATCATCACTTGTAACTCCGTTTGTTCTCTAAGCGCATGGCATTATCTCCATGCTTGTTCTTGCTCCAATGTCCATCCTTCTCCAAGCTAGGGCCTTCATTTGTAAGCAAAACAAATGTATCCAATTTAGGCAGCATCATATTCTCATGAACATTAGAATCATTACCAAGAAACGAAAATACCTCGATAATTTAATTGGCGTATGCGAGCTCTAGTAATTGGTCCAAGATATGTAGCAAAGAGGGGCTGTGGGTGTAACAATGGTATTGATGTCCTCATCAACGCTGCGGGAAGTAGGCGAAGATGCCAGACGTCCAAAGGCTTAAGATGTTTTGAGAACACTTGGCTAAGATGTCAAGTGGTTGATGTAGCCAGAAGCGCCGTCGTGGTGGTGGTCGCCTCGCCGTCTTCTTGTGCTTATGAAGCTCGACTTGGCGTGAGGTAGAGCTTGTTGGGACTTGTGCCTTTGCGCTTGTTGAGCATCTTGATGATGATGATGTCGTTGTCGTGTTTGAGCTCCTTATGCTCGTTGTCATCGGGCACATGATGCTTGAGGTGACCTGCCCTTCATGACGATGTTGATCACTTAACGTGATGGTGGTCGCCATGGAGATGTGGACGACTTGTTTCAGCATCTCTTGGGCGCCCAAAGACTTGTAGCTTGAACGTCATTGCCTTGAAGATGACGTTAAGGGAAGTAGACTTGAGCAAGGTCCGAATCTCCTCCATCCTCGTGATCTTGCTCCTCTTTATGTGCGGCAAGCTTCTTGTCGGCGTAGTCCCTTCTCCTTGCTTCGGAGTGATGAATGTCGATGGAGATGTTCTCGGCGCGCCTCGCAATCTTGATTGTGTGCCTTGCACTTGTCGTTGTAGATCAAGAGAGACGCTTTGGTGATGTAGTTGTTCACGCCTGTTGTTGTCGTAGACCGAGATGAAATGCCTTGCCTATCCATCACAAGACTCGAGCAAATATGAGTGGGAGAAAGAGAAGAACTTATACCAAAGGTACCTTGACCGATGTTGAAAATGAATCAAGTTCACTCAAATGCGACAATGAAATAGCACTATTGGTACCAATCCTTGTCTGTTCTCACACCTACACAAGTAAAGCTTATGGAGGAGCTTCGTGAGGATAGTGGCACAAAAATTTAATGCAAAATGTTAGCAAGAGTCAATAATGTTGAAAGAGATTCACAAATTCGCAAGTGAAACAAATGGACCAATAGCAAAGAATGGCACACTAAACACACACACGGATAGATAAATGGGGCCGTGCAACCAAGGAATGAGCTCAAAATGTGGAATCCACGAAAACGCCAGTGTTGCACAACTCAAGAGAGACGCTAGCACGATTGCTCAATAGGCGGATACTTACACTTGTGCACAACCTATAAGGTGCAAAATGGATAAACTTCTATCCCAAGTATGCTATGTATGTATGGTTCCCTGTTTTTCTCAAGATGATCCAAGATGATCGGATATGACAATCTTATATGCAATATGGTATGATGCTATGGCACTTGCTTACAAGCTTTTTGCTTCTTTCTGTGATGAGGACATCAATACCATTGTTACACCCACAACCCCGCCGCTATACATACCGGACCAATTACTAGAGCTCACAGACGCCAATTGAATTATCGTACTTTCGCTTCTTGGTAACGATTCTAATGTTCATGAGAATATGATGCTGCCTAAATTGGATACATTTGTTTTGCTTACAAATGAAGGGCCTACCATGGACAAGAAAGATGAACCTTGAGCAAGTTCAAGCATGGAGATGTTGGCATGCTAAGGGGAACAAGAACGGAGTTACAAGTGATGATTCCAGGACTTTGAAGCCACCCTAATGAGTGCATGAGGCCTTGGACGAAATATACAAGATGCCACTTCATAATATTCGTCCATGGGCTATTCTAGGTGCTGCGTCACCTTATTATTGGGCCAGGCCCATGTAATTTCGAAATACTTAAGTATAGGCTGTTTTAGAGTCCGTATGTGGGGGAACAAGAGTTAGGGTTGATTTCGACCTCCACCAAGGGCCACGAAATTCCTCTTCCTCCATATATACAGCCCTTAGGGCACCGCTTAGACCTTGGGTTTTGTTTAGATTAAAAGTTCGCCATAGCTGCAACTTCACAGATTTCGCTTGTGTTCAACGACTGCATAAAGGCGCCATGTAACCCCACCTTGATCAATAAAGCTTTCATCTTATATTCGCAATATCCAGATTGCAATCTCAGTTTGCTTGTTCTTCGCTTGCTCGCAGGAAACAGCCCTCGTGGTCGTTGATCGTGTTCGCGTGGTCAATAACCCTCTGAAGTTGGTTTAGCGATTGCTATATGCGCGACGCCTCACACGCTCGTAGTCGGATCGCCAAGGTCGACTCCTCACAGTAAACGATAGCCACCATCTCATCGAAACATCGGACACCTTTGCCTCTATCAAGTGGTATCAGATTTTCAGTGTTGCTCGTGAGATTTTACAGCTTTTCGCAGATTAGATCGAGTCTGTTCTTCATACCTAAAGTCCACGAAAAAGCCAAAAAAAATTAGGGTTAGTTCATCATATCCAACCAATCTGAGCCTTTGCATAATCTTTTTAGGGTTTTTGCTTTGTTGAATTTGCGGTTGCATCGCCGTGTCAAGTTGCTGGTCTTAGAGTCTAGTCTTTAGAGTTTCGAAGTTCGGTCATAAGTTGTCACGCCGCCGCACCCATCATCATCGCCTTTGCCATCTACCACCATTGCTTATCCGCCACCGCCTCAACCGTGATCCATATACCACCACCAATCCGTATCCATATACCACCACCGCTACCATATACCACCACCGCTGCCATATACCACCACCATATATCCACCACCAATCCGAAGTTCCTTGCATATTAGGTTTGTTTTCGAGATCCATCTAGTTTCCGATTCGTGTTTCCTTGCCGAGTAGGTTTCAAAAAAGAGTCTGAAACCACCTCCGCTTAGGCCCAAAATTTTCCGAAAACGCACTTGTCAAAAAATTTTCGCTATCCTATTTTTAGGTGTTTCTAAGCGTATTGAGACAATGCCATTATAGAAAAAATTTTGACCCGCTTCAGCTTTTGGGTCCGGCAATAAAAAAAAATTTGGTCGAAAAATTTCGTGCCCATCCCGCTGGCCTTGACTGGAAGAGTTTTGAGACACTCGCCATTATAGTGATTTTTCAAAAAAAAAAGAGCAGCAAAAAAAAAAAAAGAAGCGCAAAAAAAAGAGCGAAAAAAATTATTCCAGAGTGTGCTTTTCCGTTGTTTCCGCAGCAGCGTGATTTTGTTAGTGTTCTAGGCTCGCCTCTAGCACGGTTCAGCCTAGGACCAAGACAAGACTGTCTGTTGAGCGCTTATTCAACTTTGCATCTCTCGAATTGATTATTGCTAACCTTTTTGCTACCATATTATAAGCCTTCCCAGCTCCACATACATCTACATCGTATGCTTGACTCTCCCCGTAATCGCTTCTATCCAAGCTTTGAGAGTTTTGACTACATCGGTTGCCGATCACCGCCGCTGCCGGGTAAGAACTGTAAGAATTTGAGATTTGCTTGACGGATTTGTGATCGCCCACCACACCACCACCACCACTTCCTAGTAGTCCGTCAATCATATTCTTGTGTGTTTCTATTGTCGCTAACCATGGCAGGATCACAAGTTTATTTAGACCGACCGGGAGAACATGACAAACAAAGCGCTACATGATAAGTTTCAACAAATGATGAGTGGCAGGTGGACGATGTGCTAAATAGATTTGAAGAGGCCATGGAGAAGATAGATGGCATTGAGAAGGCGTCAAACAAAGCTCGATAACAAGTTTAATGAATTGCTCGCTGCCTACCACCACCACCACCGGCTGCACCTAACGCACCTCTACTACAACAACATGGACTACCTCCACATCGCTAAACAGCCCTCCGCCGAGCTTCCCGTGTCCTCTTCACCGCCAAGCTGCCGGTGCTGCCGTTGATACTTCGTGGCTCCTGCTGCTGGGTGGGGAGGATGATTATGTGAGAGCTACGAGGATGAGGTTGATCAACATCGAACCACGCGCAACCACCAAAGACCACAACCACCGTGTCGCCCACATGCAAATAATGGCAATGTTCGGCTCCTTCAGTACGAGATCATGACCATCTCCCTAAACTGAAATTGAATATTCCACCATTTGAGGGTAGATATGTTCCTGATATATATCTTACTTGGGAGTTAGAAACTGAACAACGATTTACATGTTTACAATATCCCGAGGAGAGACGTGTTCTCGCTGCTGTTTGTGCTTTCACTAGCTTTGCATGTGTTTGGTGGTCTGAACATTGTAGATTATATCCTGTTCCAGCTACTTGGGCTGCTTTGAAAACTGCTATGCGATCTGCTGGTTCCACCATATTATCAGCGTGAATTACTTCAAAAATTGCAGCGCTTAAGACAAGGAAAAATTCGTAGAAGAATATTATCGTGAATTACAAACCGGCTTGATTAGATGTGGTATTGTTGAGGAGAATGAAGCTATGCTTGCACGCTTTTCTGGGTGGATTAAATAGAGAGATTCAGACCATTCTAGACTACAAGGATTATAATAATATCACCGATTATTCCATCTTGCTTGTAAAGCTGAACGTGAAGTGCAGGATCGATGTGCCTTGGCGCGAACTAACTTTTCTCGCAGGTCGACCTTCATCATGGACACCACGGCATCATCTACTTCCACACGCTCTACTACACCGCACCTCCGCCGGCTGCCACCTCCAACCGTGATACAAGAAAGCAGCACAACCACCACTATCTCGCCAAGAGTACACCGCTGGGCTTCACACAGAGCTCTTCTTCTTCCATGGCGCCAACAGGCACACAAGTGATATTATTTGTCGTCATGTAAGGGAAGAGGACATTTTATGAGAGAATGCACATCTCAGCTGCAGATGATTGCTACCGAGGATGGTGGGTATGAGTCCGCTAGTGACTATGATGAAGAGACTTTGGCTCTTATTACACATGAAGAACACGGTGGAGATGATTCTGATCCCGAGACGCAATACATGGCTGTCAAGATGCCGACAGTATGAATGTTTAGTTGCTCAACGTGTTTTGAGTGTGCAGGTTACACAAGCTGAGCAAAATCAGAGGCATAACTTGTTCCATACAAAGGAGTTGTGAAGGAACGCTCTATTCAAGGCCATCATAGATGGAGGGAGCTGCAACAACTTGGCTAGCATGGATATGGTGGAGAAGCTTTCTCACCACAAGACCACATCCACATCCTTACTACATCCAATGGTTCAACAACAGCGCAAGGTTAAGGTAACACGATCGCTCGTGTGCATTTTAGTATCTCTACATATGCTGATTATGTTGATTGTGATGTGGTACCTATGCAAGCATGTTCCTTATTACTTGGTAGACCATGGCAATTTGATAAAATTTGTACACCATGGTAGAAACAATCAAGATACTCTTGTTCACAAGGATAAAATATTACTTTGCTTCCTATGACTCCTGATTCCATTTTGAAAGATGATATTAATAGAGCTAATAAAGCAAAACAGAGAAAATAAGAGTGAAAATCAGATTGTGGCAAAAGAATTTGAGCAACAAATGAAGCCTAATAATAAACCATCTAATGTTGCTTCTGAAATTAAACTGAAAAGTGCATGTTTATTTGCCACCAAATCTGATATTGATGAGCTAGATTCTAGCAAATCTGTTTGCTATGCTTTTGTGTGCAAAGAGGCATTATTTTCATTCGAGGACGTGTTTTCCTCTTTGCCCCCCGCCGTCACTAACATTTTGCAGAGTTCACCGACGCCTTTCCACAAGACGCGCACCGGATTACCACCTATTCGAGGGATTGAGCATCAAATTGACTTAATTCCCTGCATCGCTACCCAACCGCCAGCACCATACCGCATCAATCCAGAGGAGACGAAGGAGATTATGCGTCAAGCACAGGAGCTGCTCGACAAAGGTTATATACGCCAATCTCTTAGTCCTTGTGCTGTTCCTATTATACTAGTGCCTAAAAAGGATGGTACGTCACAGATGTGTGTTGATTGTAGAGGCATTAATAATATTACTATTCGTTATCGCCATCCTATTCCTAGGCTAGATGATATGCTTGATGAATTGAGTGGCTCTACAATATTCTCCAAAGTTGATTTATGAGTGGATACCATCAAATTCGTATGAAATTGGGAGATGAATGGAAAACAGCATTTAAAACTAAGTTTGGATTATATGAGTGGTTAGTCATGCCTTTGGGTTAACTAATGCACCTAGTACTTTCATGAGATTAATGAACTAAGTTTTACGTGCTTTCATTGACGATTTGTGGTAGTTTACTTTGATGATATACTGATTTATAGCAAATCTTTGGAAGAACATTTGGAACATTTACGTGTTGTTTTTAATGCTCTACGTGATGCACGCTTGTTTGGTAACCTTGGGAAGTGCACCTTTGCACCGAATCGAGTATCTTTTCTTGGCTATGTTGTTACTCCACAGGAATTGAAGTTGATAAAGCCAAGATTGAAGCTATTGAGAGTTGGCCGCAGCCCAAAACGGTCACACAAGTGAGGAGTTTTCTTGACTCGCTGGTTTCTATAGGCGCTTTGTGAGAGACTTTAGCACCATTGCTGCACCTCTCAATGAGCTTACAAAGAAGGATGTGCTTTTGTTTGGGGTACCGCACAGAAGAAGCCTTCACGGTATTGAAAGATAAGTTGACACATGCCCTTTACTCCAACTTCCCGACTTTAATAAGACTTTTGAGCTTGAATGTGATGCTAGTGGAATTGGATTAGAGGTGTGTTATTACAAGATGGCAAACCTGTTGCATACTTTTCTCAAAAATTGAGGGCCTAGTCTGAACTATTCTACTTATGACAAAGAATTATATGCTCTTGTTCGGACTTTAGAGACATGGCAACATTATTTATGGCCCAAAGAATTTGTTATACATTCTGATCATGAATCTTTGAAACATATTAAAAGTCAAGCTAAACTGAATCGTAGACATGCTAAATGGGTTGAATTCATTGAGACTTTCCTTATGTCATTAAACACAAGAAGGGTAAAGAAAATGTTATTGCTGATGCTTTGTCTCGCCGATATACTATGCTTTCACAACTTGACTTCAAAATATTTGGTTTGGAGACCATCAAAGATCAATATGTGCATGATGCTGATTTTAAAGATGTAATGCAGAATTGTAAAGAGGGAAGAACATGGAACAAGTTCGTTATTAATGATGGTTTTGTGTTCCGTGCTAACAAGCTATGCATTCCTCGCTAGCTCGCTCGCCTTTTGTTGTTGCAGGAGGCGATGGAGGAGGATTAATGGGACACTTTGGCGTGAAGAAGACGGAGGATATACTTGCTACACATTTCTTTTGGCCAAAGATGAGACGGATGTTGAGCGCTTTGTAGCTCGCTGCACTACATGTCAAAAAGCTAAGTCACGACTCAATCCTCATGGTTTATATATGCCTTTGCTCGTGCTTAGTGTTCCTTGGGAGGATATATCTATGGACTTTGTTTTAGGTTTACCTCTAACAAAGAAGGAGGGATAGCATATTTGTTGTCGTGATAGATTCTCTAAAATGGCACACTTTATACCATGTCATAAAAGCGATGATGTCGTTAATGTTGCTGATTTGTTCTTTCGTGAAATTATTCGCTTGCATGGTGTGCCAAATACTATTGTTTCAGATCGTGATACTAAATTTCTTAGCCACTTTTGGAGATGTTTATGGGCTGTTGGGGACTAAACTGCTTTTAGTACTACTTGTCACCCCCAAACCGATGGATAAACTGAAGTAGTCAATAGAACATTGTCTACTATGCTTAGGGCTGTTTTGAAGAATAATAAGAAAATGTGGGAAGAATGCTTGCCTCATATTGAATTTGCTTATAATCGCTCATTGCATTCTACTACTAAGATGTGCCCTTTGAAATTGTGTATGGCTTCCTACCTCGTGCACCTATTGATTTGTTGCCTCTTCCATCTTCGGAGAAGGTTAATTTTGATGCTAAAGAACGTGCTGAATTGATTTTAAAATGCATGAGTTAACTAAGGAAAACATTGAGCGATGAATGCTAAATATAAACTTGTTGGAGATAAGGGTAGAAAACATGTTGTCTTTGCACCGGAGATCTTGTTTGGTTACATTTATGTAAGGATAGGTTTCCTAATTTGCGCAAATCAAAGCTAATGCCACGTGCTGATGGTCCATTTAAGGTGTTAGAGAAAATAAATGATAATGCATATAAACTTGAGCTGCCCGCAGATTTTGGGGTTAGTCCCACTTTTAACATTGCAGATTTGAAGCCTTATTTGGGTGAGGAAGATGAGCTCACGAGGACTACTTCATTTCAAGAAGGGAGGATGATGAGGACATCAATACCATTGTTACACCCACAACCCCTCGCTGCTATACATACCGGACCAATTACTAGAGCTCACAGACGCCAATTGAATTATCGTGTACTTTCGCTTCGGTAACGATTCTAATGTTCATGAGAATATGATGCTGCTTAAATTGGATACATTTGTTTTGCTTACAAATGAAGGGCCTACCATGGACAAGAAAGATGAACCTTGGAGCAAGTTCAAGCATGGAGATGTTGGCATGCTAAGGGGAACAAGAACGGAGTTACAAGTGATGATTCCAGGACTTTGAAGCCACCCTAATGAGTGCATGAGGCCTTGGACGAAATATACAAGATGCCACTTCATAATATTCGTCCATAGGCTATTCTAGGTGCTGCGTCACCTTATTATTGGGCCAGGCCCATGTAATTTCGAAATACTTAAGTATAGGCTGTTTTAGAGTCCGTATGTGGGGAAACAAGAGTTAGGGTTGATTTCGACCCTCCACCAAGGGCCACGAAATTCCCTCTTCCTCCATATATACAGCCCTTAGGGCACCGCTTAGACCTTGGGTTTTGTTTAGATTAAAAGTTCGCCATAGCTGCAACTTCGCAGCATTTCGCTTGTGTTCAACGACTGCATAAAGGCGCCACAGTAACCCCACCTTGATCAATAAAGCTTTCATCTTATATTCGCAATATCCAGATTGCAATCTCAGCTTTCTTGCTTGTTCTTCGCTTGCTCGCAGGAAACAGCCCTCGTGGTCGTTGATCGTGTTCGCGTG
This sequence comes from Aegilops longissima, assembly GCA_021605205.1. Classification (NCBI taxonomy): domain Eukaryota; kingdom Viridiplantae; phylum Streptophyta; class Magnoliopsida; order Poales; family Poaceae; genus Aegilops; species Aegilops longissima. The sequence goes on along the minus strand of JAHIAM010004335.1, from coordinate 91,609 downwards.
GTCAATAACCCTGGAAGTTGGTTTAGCGATTGCTAAGGCGCGACGCCTCAAGACGTCGTAGTCGGATCGCCAAGGTCGACTCCTCGTAAACGATAGCCACCATCTCATCGAAACATCGGACACCTTTTGCCTCTATCATTGTGTGTATGCGGAACAAACTTGTGACACAAGATATGATACCAATGTATGCACCACAATGATATGGTATATATGCTATGGGAAGTATGATCACTAATGTGCACAAGTAACGCTGTTTAATACTCAAATGGCTAGTCTCGATAGGCAAGTAACGCAAAAGTAAGGCTAGGGGTTAACAATGCAATGGCAAGGAATATACAATGGAGGGATACCACGATACCAAGATGATATGGAGGTTACCGTCCGGCATGATGAGAAGCGTGTTCTTGATGTAGATACCAGATGATGGAGACTCGCCCCTAAGCAGTCAAACACCTTAGGAAACGGAAAACCGTGAACTCAAAATCTCAAATGACAAATGTCAAATGGTGGTAGCGGGAATGCGGTGGTGGTTTGCACTTGGCAATGCGGAAGTGGAATGATGGGCTATACACGTGTCGGAGTTGAAGTTGTCATTCCCTAAGCAGCCAAACACCTTAGGAGACACAAGCCACAACGCAAACAAGCTCAAACAACTATTGGGTTAAGTTGGGTTGTCTCAAGTGTATGGTGGGCAAGGTTATGTGGAAGTGGTGGTGGTGGTTGATGAAGAGGCAATCATTCCTAAGTAGTCAAACACCTTAGGAGACTCGAATCACTACTCAAGCAACCACTAATGCTATGGAGAACAAAATTGGTTAGGTTATGAAAGTCGGTGGTGGCTATGCGATGATATGGTGGAAGGCCCAGGCAAACTTGCCAAATTTTCAAAACATTTATGGAGTCAAATGGTGGTGGTAGTATTTTATGGGAAGGGGATGTCAATAGATTCAAAACGAGCTAAAGAACGCCAAAATCGGACTCTGATGAATTAGTTATGGACAAAATGGTGAAACGGAAAAAACAGAATCTCAGGGGTTGGATATCCGGGCTCGGGCCGGATTTCGGGGTGTATGTCCAGAACCGAGCTTAAATTGGTGCTCCAGGTCTTGGATGTCCGGCTTAGTCTGATGGTCTCGGATGTCCGCCCGATTTAATCCCGATCTCGCTTGGGGCGGAAATTTTCGAATTGGGGGAAATTGATGATTTCGGGGCAAAATTTGATGGATTTCGTGGATGGAAGGTGGGAAACTTGGGGAATGCTAGATCCACTTGAAACCAAGCAAATCCACTGATCAAAATCAACAAAACATCATCAAAACTAACAAATCTCAAAAAAAATTGGGGCTATTTTTGGTGGGGATTTTCGATTTAGGAAGAAATCAACAAAATCAAGCTAGAAAAGGAGGGTAGGGCTCCAAAAACGTGATCAACCTAAGCTCTGATCCCATAGATGATGTAGGCGGAACCCCACGTGGGCGATCTTTCACGTTGGAGCGGGTCCTACGGGGAGACACGAAGAACGAGCGGAAGAACACGAGGAAATCACGGGGAGGAACGAGGGAAAATACTCAACCAACAAGGAATCGGTCACACAAATGCTAGATCAAAGAACACAAAGGAGATACATGATTCAAGGTCAACAAAGGACGATACAAACGGTAGCCGTTTTCTCCGTGAGGAGGTCTTGAGGATGGTCTTCTCCAAAGGGGAGGTCTTGAATCCAAGGTGGATCGCTCCAAGAGGGGCCACGGCCTCTCTCGTGAGTAGATCCGATGGATGAGCGAAGCTCTATCTAATGAGCTAAATCAACGCTAACCCTAAAAAGAGGAAGGGGATGAAGTATATAGTCTCGGGGCGAGGGGTACAAGGGACAAGTCCTGATGCATCACAAGCAGTAGGGAGGCCGGATGTCCGGCCGGGCCGGATGTCCTGGTTTTCCGAGACGCCGGATGTCCGGCTAGGGGGCTTGATGTCCCTACAAAGGGGCTGGTACTGTCGATTCGAAAAGGGGCGCCGGATTTCGGGCTAGTGGCCGGATATCCGGGCTTTGGACGGCCGATGTCCCAAGGGAGGCCGGATGTCCGGGCTGGCCTGAGTCTTCCAGATGCATTCGGTGATGGAGGGCCGGATTTCCGGGCGAAGGGGGCCGGATATCCGGGGCTTCCTGGAAGAGCTGGATGTCCGCCAAGGGCCGGATGTCCGGGCTGTCCTGGTCCCTTTCTTCCTTCTCCTTTCTTGCTCCTCACAAGACGCTGGCCTTGGTCCTGGGCTCCATGATCTCTTCTGTGTACCGAGTATGCACAAGGTCCGCTGGAAGTAGCATCCATGTCTTACATGCGAAAGGGAAGATTCTGAAAGGAGCGAAGTTCACCTTAGGTCCGATGGCGTGTAGTCGAGGTCTCATCTTATGTATCCTTGGGGCTTGGAGAGTAGATGGAGTGTACATGGGGATGAACGTGGGATGCTCCGCATCATGGGCTAGCTACGCGTGTGCACCAACCTATAAGAGAAACGTGCCGTCTTCAATCCCAAGTATGCTACGTATGAGATATCGAAGATGATATGCAGAATGACTCGATGCTATTGCTTACAAGCTCTTTGTTTTTCCTCTTTTGCTTAAAATGTTTTCTTGTTTTTTTTCGATGCTTGAGTCAAGTATGATATGAGACAAATAATTAAGATATGCACGGGATAGACTTATGGCACTAAGAAGGTAATATGATCACTACGGTGCACAAAAGTGTGGCCCGGCAATTCTCAACTTGCTAGTCTCGATGGCTAAGCTACGCGAAATGGCTCGGGTTATCAATGCAAAAGCAAGGGTGAGATGTCGTCGAGGTTACCGTCCGATCTTACGGTAATAGTAAAGTTGTTGAAGTCGACGGTTGTCCGAAGTTGATGCTTGGTGGCTATGATGATGTCCAAATGCGCCTAAGTAGTCAAACACCTTAGGATACAAGAGAAACCGCGGTCCAAACTCAAACAAACACGTGGAATGGTGCGAAGAACACAAGAGGTGGTGGGGAACAAAATGAGAAAAGGAAATGGCCGAAACTCCTCGATAGCCCGCAAGACAGGGTAAGTGAGGCCTGTGCACGGGTCCCATGTGCACGGGTCCCTATGGCCTGTGTGCACGGGTCCTCCGAGGGCGGATGAACTGCCGGGATTCGTGGGAATTTTGCAAAGAGAGGTCAAATTCGAGGATTTGGGGGTGGGAAGATGATAGATGGGTAGATCCACTTGCCAAACTCCAAATTCGTGGATCAAAACAACAAAATCTCACAAGATCAAACAAATTGCAAGAAAAATTTTGGGGCTATTTTTGGTGGGGATTTTCGGATTTGATGAGGACATCAATACCATTGTTACACCCACAGCCCCTACTGCTACATATACGGACCAATTACTAGAGCTCACAAGACGCCAATTAAATTATCGTACTTTCGCTTTTTGGTAATGATTCTAATGTTCATGAGAATATGATGTGCTTAAATTGGATACATTTGTTTTGCTTACAAATGAAGGCCCTAGCTTGGAGAAGGATGGACATTGAGCAAGAACAAGCATGGAGATAATGCCATGCTAAGGGGAACAAGAACGGAGTTACAAGTGATGATTTCAGACTTTGAAGCCACCATAATGGGTGCATGAAGCCTTGGACGAAATATACAAGATGCTACTTCATAAATGTCGCCCCGAGGCTATTCTAGGTGCTGCACACCTTATTAGTGGGCCAGCCCATGTAATTTCGAAATACTTAAGTATAGGCTGTTTTAGAGTCCGTATGTGGGGAAACAAGAGTTAGGGTTGATTTCGACCCTCCACCAAGGGCCACGAAATTCCTCTTCCTCCATATATACAGCCCTTAGGGCACCGCTTAGACCTTGGGTTTTGTTTAGATTAAAAGTTCGCCATAGCTGCAACTTCGCAGATTTCGCTTGTGTTCAACGACTGCATAAAGGCGCCACAGTAACCCCACCTTGATCAATAAAGCTTTCATCTTATATTCGCAATATCCAGATTGCAATCTCAGCTTGCTTGTTCTTCGCTTGCTCGCAGGAAATGCACCTCGTGGTCGTTGATCGTGTTCGCGCGGTCAATAACCTCTCGAGTTGGTTTAGCGATTGCTAAGGCGCGACGCCCTCGCACGCTCAGAGTCGGATCGCCAAAGTCGACTTCCTCCAAAGCGAAAACCACATCTCATCGAAAGACGGACACCTTTGCCTCTATCAAGTGGTATCAGATTTTCAGTGTTGCTCGTGAGATTTTACAGCTTTTTCAGAGATTAGATCGAGTCTGTTCTTCATACCTAAAGTCCACGAAAAAGCCACAAAAAAATTAGGTTAGTTCATCATATCCAACCAATCTGAGCCTTTGCATAATCTTTTTAGGTTTTTGCTTTGTTGAATTTATGTTGCATCGCCGTGTCAAGTTGCTGGTCTTAGAGTCTAGTCTTTAGAGTTTCGAAGTTCGGTCATAAGTTGTCACGCCGCCGCAGACCATCATCATCGCCTTTGCCATCTACCACCATTGCTTATCCGCCACCGCCTCAATCCATATCCATATACCACCACCAATCCGTATCCATATACCACCACCAATCCATATCCATATACCACCACCGCCATATACCACCACCATATATCCACCACCAATCCGAAGTTCTTCTCATATTAGGTTTGTTTTCGAGATCCATCTAGTTTCCGATTCGTGTTTCCTTGCCGAGTAGGTTTCGAAAAAAAAAAGAGTCCGAAACCACCTCCGCTTAGGCCCAAAATTTTCCAAAACGCACTTGTCAAAAAAATTTTCTCGCTATCCTATTTTTAGGTGTTTCTAAGTGGATTGAGACAACAATATATAGAAAGTTTTTTTGACCTGCTTCAGCTTTTGGGTCCGGCAATAAAAAAAAAATTTTTGGTCGAAAAAATTTCGTGCCCATCCCGCTCATTTGACTGGAAGAGTTTTGAGACACTCGCCATTATAGTGATTTTTCGCAAAAAAAAAAAAGAGCAAAAAAAAAAAAAAAAAAAAAAAAAAAAAAAAAAAGCGAAAAAAAAATTTCCAGAGTGTGCTTTTCCGTTGTTTCCGCAGCAGCACCGTGATTTTGTTAGTGTTCTAGGCTCGCCTCTAGCACGGTTCAGCCTAGGACCAAAGACAAGACTCACTGCTGAGCGCTTATTCAACTTTGCATCTCTCGAATTGATTATTGCTAACCTTTTTGCTACCATATTATAAGCCTTCCCAGCTCCACATACATCTACATCGTATGCTTGACTCTCCCCGTAATCGCCTATCCAAGCTTTGAGAGTTTTGACTACATCGGTTGCCGATCACCGCCACCTGGGTAAGAACTGTAAGAATTTGAGATTTGCTTGACGGATTTGTGATCGCCCACCACACCACCACCACCACTTCCTAGTAGTCCGTCAATCATATTCTTGTGTGTTTCTATTGTCGCTAACCATGGCAGGATCACAAGTCGATTTAGACCGACCGGGAGAACATGACAAACAAAGCGCTACATGATAAGTTTCAACAAATGATGAGTGGGCAGGTGGACGATGTGCTAAATAGATTTGAAGAGGCCATGGAGAAGATAGATGGCATTGAGAAGGCGTCAAACAAAGCTCGATAACAAGTTTAATGAATTGCTCGCTGCCTACCACCACCACCACCGGCTGCACCTAACGCACCTCTACTACAACAACATGGACTACCTCCACATCGCGAAACAGCCCTCCGCCGAGCTTCCCGTGTCCCTCTTCACCGCCAAGCTGCCGGTGCTGCTGTTGATACTTCGTGGCTCCTGCCGCCGCGGTGGGGGAGGATGATTATGTGAGAGCTTACGAGGATGAGGTTGATCAACATCGAACCACGCAACAACCACCAAAGACCACAACCACCGTGTCGCCCACATGCAAATAATGGCAATGTTCGCTCCCTTCAGTACGAGATCATGACCATCTCCCTAAACTGAAATTGAATATTCCACCATTTGAGGGTAGATATGTTCCTGATATATATCTTACTTGGGAGTTAGAAACTGAACAACGATTTACATGTTTACAATATCCCGAGGAGAGACGTGTTCCTCGCTTGCTTTTGTGCTTTCACTAGCTTTGCATGTGTTTGGTGGTCCAACATTGTAGATTATATCCTGCTCCAGCTACTTGGGCTGCTTTGAAAACTGCTATGCGATCAAGGTTCCACCATATTATCAACGTGAATTACTTCAAAATTGCAGCGCTTAAGACAAGGAAAAATTCGTAGAAGAATATTATCGTGAATTACAAACCGGCTTGATTAGATGTGGTATTGTTGAGGAGAATGAAGCTATGCTTGCACGCTTTCGGGTGGATTAAATAGAGAGATTCAGACCATTCTAGACTACAAGGATTATAATAATATCACCGATTATTCCATCTTGCTTGTAAAGCTGAACGTGAAGTGCAGGATCGATGTGCCTTGGCGCGACTAACTTTTCTCGCAGGTCGACCTTCATCATGGACACCACGCATCATCTACTTCCACACGCTCTACTACACCGCACCTCCGCCGGCTGCCACCTCCAACCGTGATACAAGAAAGCAGCACAACCACCACTATCCGCCAAGAGTACACCGCTGGGCTACACAGTAGCTCTTCTTCTTCCATGGCGCCAACAGGCACACAAGTGATATTATTTGTCGTCGCTTGTAAGGGAAGAGGACATTTTATGAGAGAATGCCAATCTCAGCGCAGATGATTGCTACCGAGGATGGTGGGTATGAGTCCGCTAGTGACTATGATGAAGAGACTTTGGCTCTTATTACACATGAAGAACACGGTGGAGATGATTCTGATCCCGAGACGCAATACATGGCTGTCAAGATGCCGACAGTATGAATGTTTAGTTGCTCAACGTGTTTTGAGTGTGCAGGTTACACAAGCTGAGCAAAATCAGAGGCATAACTTGTTCCATACAAAGGAGTTGTGAAGGAACGCTCTATTCAAGGCCATCATAGATGGAGGGAGCTGCAACAACTTGGCTAGCATGGATATGGTGGAGAAGCTTTCTCACCACAAGACCACATCCACATCCTTACTACATCCAATGGTTCAACAACAGCGCAAGGTTAAGGTAACACGATCTGCTCGTGTGCATTTTAGTATCTCTACATATGCTGATTATGTTGATTGTGATGTGGTACCTATGCAAGCATGTTCCTTATTACTTGGTAGACCATGGCAATTTGATAAAATTTGTACACCATGGTAGAAACAATCAGATACTCTTGTTCACAAGGATAAAATATTACTTTGCTTCCTATGACTCCTGATTCCATTTTGAAAGATGATATTAATAGAGCTAATAAAGCAAAACAGAGAAAAATAAGAGTGAAAATCAGATTGTGGCAAAAGAATTTGAGCAACAAATGAAGCCTAATAATAAACCATCTAATGTTGCTTCTGAAATTAAACTGAAAAGTGCATGTTTATTTGCCACCAAATCTGATATTGATGAGCTAGATTCTAGCAAATCTGTTTGCTATGCTTTTGTGTGCAAAGAGGCATTATTTTCATTCGAGGACGGTTTTCCTCTTTGCCCCCGCTGTCACTAACATTTTGCAGAGTTCACGACGCCTTCCCACAAGACGTGCCACCGGATTACCACCTATTCGAGGGATTGAGCATCAAATTGACTTAATTCCCGTGCATCGCTACCCAACCGCGCACCATACCGCATCAATCCAGAGGAGACGAAGGAGATTATGCGCCAAGCACAGAGCTGCTCGACAAAGGTTATATACGCCAATCTCTTAGTCCTTGTGCTGTTCCTATTATACTAGTGCCTAAAAAGGATGGTACGTCACAGATGTGTGTTGATTGTAGAGGCATTAATAATATTACTATTCGTTATCGCCATCCTATTCCTAGGCTAGATGATATGCTTGATGAATTGAGTGGCTCTACAATATTCTCCAAAGTTGATTTATGAGTGGATACCATCAAATTCGTATGAAATTGGGAGATGAATGGAAAACAGCATTTAAAACTAAGTTTGGATTATATGAGTGGTTAGTCATGCCTTTGGGTTAACTAATGCACCTAGTACTTTCATGAGATTAATGAACTAAGTTTTACGTGCTTTCATTGGACGATTTGTGGTAGTTTACTTTGATGATATACTGATTTATAGCAAATCTTTGGAAGAACATTTGGAACATTTACGTGTTGTTTTTAATGCTCTACGTGATGCACGCTTGTTTGGTAACCTTGGGAAGTGCACCTTTGCACCGAATTTAGTATCTTTTCTTGGCTATGTTGTTACTCCACAGGAATTGAAGTTGATAAAGCCAAGATTGAAGCTATTGAGAGTTGGCCGCAGCCCAAAACGGTCACACAAGTGAGGAGTTTTCTTGACTCGCTGGTTTCTATAGGCGCTTTGAGAGACTTTAGCACCATTGCTGCACCTCTCAATGAGCTTACAAAGAAGGATGTGCCTTTTGTTTGGGGTACCGCATGAAGAAGCCTTCACGGTATTGAAAGATAAGTTGACACATGCCCTTTACTCCAACTTCCCGACTTTAATAAGACTTTTGAGCTTGAATGTGATGCTAGTGGAATTGGATTAGAGGTGTGTTATTACAAGATGGCAAACCTGTTGCATACTTTTCTCAAAAATTGAGGGCCTAGTCTGAACTATTCTACTTATGACAAAGAATTATATGCTCTTGTTCGACTTTAGAGACATGGCAACATTATTTATGGCCCAAAGAATTTGTTATACATTCTGATCATGAATCTTTGAAACATATTAAAAGTCAAGCTAAACTGAATCGTAGACATGCTAAATGGGTTGAATTCATTGAGACTTTCCTTATGTCATTAAACACAAGAAGGGTAAAGAAAATGTTATTGCCGATGCTTTGTCTCGTCGATATACTATGCTTTCACAACTTGACTTCAAAATATTTGGTTTGGAGACCATCAAAGATCAATATGTGCATGATGCTGATTTTAAAGATGTAATGCAGAATTGTAAAGAAGGAAGAACATGGAACAAGTTCGTTATTAATGATGGTTTTGTGTTCCGTACTAACAAGCTATGCATTCCTGCTAGCTCTGTTCGCCTTTTGTTGTTGCAGGAGGCGATGGAGGAGGATTAATGGGACACTTTGGCGCCAAGAAGACGGAGGATATACTTGCTACACATTTCTTTTGGCCAAAGATGAGACGGATGTTGAGCGCTTTGTTGCTCGCTGCACTACATGTCAAAAAGCTAAGTCACGACTCAATCCTCATGGTTTATATATGCCTTTGCTCGTGCCTAGTGTTCCTTGGGAGGATATATCTATGGACTTTGTTTTAGGTTTACCTCTAACAAAGAAGGGAGGGATAGCATATTTGTTGTCGTGGATAGATTCTCAAAATGGCACACTTTATACCATGTCATAAAAGCGATGATGTCTGTTAATGTTGCTGATTTGTTCTTTCGTGAAATTATTCGCTTGCATGGTGTGCCAAATACTATTGTTTCAGATCGTGATACTAAATTTCTTAGCCACTTTTGGAGATGTTTATGGGCTGTTGGGGACTAAACTGCTTTTAGTACTACTTGTCACCCCCAAACCGATGGATAAACTGAAGTAGTCAATAGAACATTGTCTACTATGCTTAGGGCTGTTTTGAAGAATAATAAGAAAATGTGGGAAGAATGCTTGCCTCATATTGAATTTGCTTATAATCGCTCATTGCATTCTACTACTAAGATGTGCCCTTTGAAATTGTGTATGGCTTCCTACCGTGCACCTATTGATTTGTTGCCTCTTCCATCTTCGGAGAAGGTTAATTTTGATGCTAAAGAACGTGTGAATTGATTTTAAAATGCATGAGATAACTAAGGAAAACATTGAGCGATGAATGCTAAATATAAACTTGCTGGAGATAAGGGTAGAAAACATGTTGTCTTTGCACCGGAGATCTTGTTTGGTTACATTTATGTAAGGATAGGTTTCTAATTTGCGCAAATCAAAGCTAATGCCACGTGTCGATGGTCCATTTAAGGTGTTAGAGAAAATAAATGATAATGCATATAAACTTGAGCTGCCCGCAGATTTTGGGGTTAGTCCCACTTTTAACATTGCAGATTTGAAGCCTTATTTGGGTGAGGAATATGAGCTCCGTCGAGGACGACTTCATTTCAAGAAGGGAGGATGATGAGGACATCAATACCATTGTTACACCCACAGCCCCTACTGCTACATATATCGGACCAATTACTAGAGCTCACAAGACGCCAATTAAATTATCGTACTTTCGCTTTTTGGTAATGATTCTAATGTTCATGAGAATATGATGCTGCTTAAATTGGATACATTTGTTTTGCTTACAAATGAAGGCCCTAGCTTGGAGAAGGATGGACATTGAGCAAGAACAAGCATGGAGATAATGCCATGCTAAGGGGAACAAGAACGGAGTTACAAGTGATGATTTCAGGACTTTGAAGCCACCATAATGGGTGCATGAAGCCTTGGACGAAATATACAAGATGCTACTTCATAAATGTCGCCCCGAGGCTATTCTAGGTGCTGCATCACCTTATTAGTGGGCCAGGCCCATGTAATTTCGAAATACTTAAGTATAGGCTGTTTTAGAGTCCGATGTGTGGGGAAACAAGAGTTAGGGTTGATTTCGACCCTCCACCAAGGGCCACGAAATTCCCTCTTCCTCCATATATACAGCCCTTAGGGCACCGCTTAGACCTTGGGTTTTGTTTAGATTAAAAGTTCGCCATAGCTGCAACTTCGCAGCATTTCGCTTGTGTTCAACGACTGCATAAAGGCGCCACAGTAACCCCACCTTGATCAATAAAGCTTTCATCTTATATTCGCAATATCCAGATTGCAATCTCAGTTTCTTGCTTGTTCTTCGCTTGCTCGCAGGAAACAGCACCGTGGTCGTTGATCGTGTTCGCGTGGGGTCAATAACCTCTCGGAGTTGGTTTAGCGATTGCTAAGGCGCGACGCCCTCAAGACGCTCAGTAGTCGGATCGCCAAAGTCGACTTCCTCCAAAGCGAAAACCATCTCATCGAAAGACGGACACGCACCCTGCTTTCATCGCCACCGCAGGTTCATGACCAAGACAAATTTTTATCTTTAGTTAGAACCGCAAAGAACAATTGATGTAATATAACTCGCAGCACTTTTAATATTATGCATGTTACTTCCTATTTGATCCCCTTTGTATGTCCACCCTACGTTAACCGGGTAGGCTTGCCAGTGCGTAAACCCAGGCCGCGGCGTCTTGAGGACGGATCCCCAGTGGCCTGCCGGGTGTGCTTTTTGCCAGGCGAGCCACCTTACCGCTCTCAACGCGGCCGCTTGAATTGTCGAGCTTGACTCGAGTCAGAACCGAGAGCGTTGCCAATCGCGGAAGGCTACCCTGCAGCTCTCGACGCGGCCGCTTGGGCTGTTGAGCAGACTCGAAACAGAGCAACGGTGTTGCCAATAGCGAAAGGGCCCCTTTGCGTGCAGGTTTTCCATACATAGTGCAGGACCTTCGAGGATAATAACCTTATATATAAGAAGAAACTTTTTAAAGTTTCGCATGACTTAGCTTTCCTGTCGTTGCACGGGCGTCCACCGCATCTGCAGATGGTGTCGTCAAGCTTGGTCGTCTTCTTCCTTGGAACGACGGCCATGATGAAGCCGCTGCTCCGACCAAACCATATTTCCACAACTGCAGGACCTGGCGCGCCAATGATGTCGGGGGAAATGACACCTATGGAATCACTGGGATCCCTTCTACGGTTGGCGGGCGCGGGGTCGTGCAAAGAGCGGGTATGGCAGGAAGCACACAGATCGTTTACCCAGGTTCGGGCCGCGGAGATGCGTAATACCCTAGTCCTGCTTTGGTGGATTTATTTGAGTGTTCTTGTGTTCTTGAGCTAGCTACAGGCGTGACTTTCCTAAAAGATCTGAATCCTTCTCCTGGTCGCCTTGGGCCTCCTTTTATAGGAAAAGGGGCTGCCACAGTGGCACACAGGAGGTGGAAACATGTACAGTAGATGAGTCTATCCTCCGCACCGCTCGGACAAACACATTTAATGCGCGCCGACGTGCCCTCTCGCTTTATCGGGACGGCAAGGAAGCACGCCCCACCGCCGCCGCCGCCGCTCGCTTCAACGCTGCTGTCCGAAGCCGACGAGGCATCGTGGTGCCACATTGGTCGGTCATTGGGCTGGCGCGATGGTGGAGCCTTCACGAAGATCTCGCATGCCACCACACAGTGCTTGCTGGGTCGGTGTAGAGGTTGCTCGTTGCCACGCAGTGCCCGCCTAGCCGGATGAGCCGGCAAATGCATGGGGACGACGGTGGTGTCTTGGCAGCGCAGTTCGGTCAGGGCATGCTGATGCCCTCGGCAAGGGTTCAGGGGCCCCCAAGGGTCTTGCCGGGCGTCAGAGTCGTCCCGCAAGGAACTTGCCGGGTCTTGTGGATTTCCTCGGCTAGGATCCCGCCGAGGGTCATCGTCTTCTGGTCCTCATCTGATCTCCTGTGCTTATGATCTTGACAAAGATCTGCATGCCACCACAGAGGTGCCTCCCGAGCCTTGGTTCCAACATAGTCGTTGGCAGCGTTTGAAACTCTTGGGCTCGAGGGTGGCTCGCTCACTGGTATCGGGCAAGTGCCCTGGCAAGGTTTCTTGCCGGGTCATGAGGTCACCGCAAGGGCCTTGCCGGGGAGTCCACCTCGCCTCTTGCTCTTTGGTGTTTCTGGTCTTGGCGTTGCCTTGACCGTCTTGTGCTTCGGCTTCTCTCCAGCTTCCCTCCTCTGCCCTACTAAGTGTGGCCGCGGGCACGGCTCCGACTGCCCGTGCACAAGTAAAGGGGTTAAAAGGAGAGGCCCTACTTATGTACACCGACAATATCCATATCAAACAAAGTCAAAATGTAGCAAAACTTTTTGAAGATTTTTTCTGCCCAGAAGAGATCCAGGGAGCCCAGGAGGTGTACCAAAGGAAGCCCGTGGGTCCCACAAGACTCCAGGGATCCTAGTAGGTGCCTTGTGGGGCCCATGGTGATCTTTCCCACCTCCTCTCAGCTCTATAAATACCCAGATATTCTAGAAACCCTAGGGGAGTCGACGAAAACCAATTCCAGCCACCGCAAGTTCCACAACCACGAGATCCAATATAGAGCCCATCCGGCACCTTACCGGAGGGGGAAACAATCACGGAGGAGTTCATCATCCTCATTGGTGCTCCTCCGATGGTGCGTGAGTAGTTTACCACAGACCAACGGGTCCGTAGGCAGTAGCTAGATGGTTTCTTCTCTCTCTTTGATCTTCAATACAATGCTCTCCTTGATGTTCTTGGGGATCTGATAGAGGCGAGGGTCCCGATCTTTCGATGAGATGATAACAATCGACTTGGTGGAGACGACTTTGACGATCCGACTACAAACGTGCACGACGTTGTGCCTTAGCAATCGCTAAACCAATCTCCCGAGGTTACCGACGATGCCGAAGCACAATCACCGACCACGAAGGTCTATTCCTGCAAGCAATCAAGAACGAGAAAGAATATGATAAAGCAATCTGAATATTGCGAATATATATGAAGTATTGATAATGGTGGGGATCCGTAAGCGGTCTTGGTCTGGTCGTTGGACACAAACGAAGCACACGGTTGCAATGGCTAACTTTTAATTAAACAAATCCCAAGGGAAAAGCTACTAGATGGATCTACTTATATAGGAGCAAGGGGTGACGGCCAAGGAGGTGGGAGGACGTCCCAAGGCAGCCTAAAACTAATCCTAGGTCGTACAAGGCCAATGGGCCCAAGTGGAGGTGACGGAACACCTTTGGACTTGTAGTTTGACTCGGATTCTGCTGCAGCGTCAGATTGTTTCGTCCATATCTCAATGCTCCAGACAAATTTAAAGGTTAATCCAATTGGGCTGGAAATAGGACGAAATCTACTTTCCAACAAAAAAAGAATCACCCAATTCAGAGTCCGTATGAAAAAGTTGTTGGCGTTTTGAGTCAGGTATGTCTGTGCAGTCCGAATCTGAATTCAGAACGTGAGAGACTTGGACTCTATCTTCTCTTGGCCAAAAGTGACGTGAGAGGAATTTTTGAACAGAACCTAAACTTCTCCTTTTGCCTTATCTTCATATGTGGATTGTACAAATGTCCCATACACCTGCAATTAGACAAAACACAAAAGTGTGTGAAGTATTTTTGTTCTGGATAACATAAATAGATTATTGAATAGTTTGCACTAGAGATCACCTGACAAATATGCATGTATGCAATATTTTTCGTCAGATCCAAGGTAGTCATGTCCTCATCATCCTCCCTTCTTGAAAACAAAGCCGCCCCTCATGCTCCTTAAACTAAAATGTGGCTAACAAAAGAGACAAAGTGTACATGTTGTATATGTATATGTCATCCATTTTTACTTCCCGTGGATTTTGCACATATGACACATGTATACATGAGTAACTTTCATAGTTAATAAAATATAAAGCCAAAATACTATCACAAGAAGTAGAAGGCATGAAAGTATTGCAACTCGGTTTGCACATATAAGTGAAGCTCTTATTCATATGAAAAGATTGACAATATTCATCATTAAACCATCCCAACATTGGTGAATAAACCTTACTTGCTACAACATGCTTAAATAAGCAAACATGCAATAAGTCATTTGACACATAATCATCACCAAGATTAGAGGTCATATCAAAATGATTAAACATTAGTTCTTTTGCATCAACAATTAATTCATTGGGTGCATCAAATTTTTTTGTATTTCAGTTATTTGATCACATGACGCATTCATGACAGTAACATGATTCTCTAAAATAGCCGATGCGCTCAAATCAACAGGTAACTCAACACATGATGTATTCAAGTTAACTAGGCATGCATCATTCTCATGTGAAGTTATATCATTAATACCTTTACAGTTACCTTGTCGCAAAGATGTAGCTGATGTAGGTACGGATGATGGCAATGTACCATACTCTTGAGATGATGTCGCGCTCACAATATGAGGTGTGGCTTCTCTAGTAGGTGCAACGGTGGTGGAACCAAGCGGTGGTGGTGAGCATGAACTAGAATAGTAGTTGTTGTAGTCACCCAATGCATCCTCCTGTAACTGTCTCTCAAAGGCACAAGCACGAACATACATACCAGTAATGCAACGAGGAATATACTGAAATCGTGCATGAATATCATGGTTCAAACCACCAAAAAACTATTTATTGTATCATCCTCAGATTCTTCTATGTCACAATGATGCATATAAGATTTGAAATCTTGGTAGTAAGCATGAACAGTGTTGTTGCCTTGTTTAAATTGTTCAAATTTGTGAAGCAATTCACGACGATAGTAAGGAGGGAAAATTGTTGTCTCATTACATCTTTCAAATCTTTCCAAGTTATGGGTTGGTTATCAATTTTTTTCTTACAATGCACACTCCACCAAATGTAAGCAAAACCAGTAATGCTCTAGTGGCAGCTCGTACTCACTCAAGTTTAGAAAAGTCATGGTGACTAAAAACGTGTTCTACTTCAAGCTCCCAAGCTAGATAAATAGCAGGATTAAATCTACCCTCAAATGACGGTAAAGAGATAACCTGACCATGTGCTTGTGTGTGTTGTCCCAACTCTCGTGATGGTGATGATGTGTCCATCGTCCCAGAACTTCTATCTCCGGAACCTGTCATGATTAGTAGAAACAAGAAATAAAATTTGAGAATAATGTTCCTATGAACTACTAGGATATAGTTGTAAAGTGCTCACAGTAAAGCAAATATCAATATCTTACAAGTTCTTACCATGCGGCAGGTGGTGATAGGCAACCAGCGGTGTCAAATAACTCCAAAGATTGTGTAAAGCGATTGCCAAGGGAACGTACGTATACACGGTGTAGAACTATGTGGAGCTGGGTTGGCTTTATATGGTAGCAAAGATTAGCAATAATCAATTCAAAGATGCAATGTTGAATAAACGCTCAACGATGTACTGTGCAGGTCCTAGGCTAGACCGGACTAGAGACGCGAGCCTAGAACACTAATGAGGTCACGGCGTAGCACAACTAGCATCAATGAAGGATACTAAGTAGCTCTGGACAGCAAGATATAAGTGAAGATCACAACGGCAGTAAAGATAATGATGAAAAACAACTGCCAAGCAGGATATACAACAACTCTCTCTCCAACTTTCGTCTTGAAAAGTTTGAACCAATTTTTTGATAACTTTTCTCAAGAATGGCACTGACTCAAGCTTTCAAACGCAAAAAGAATCACTCAATTCCAAGATGATATGAGGAGTCAAAAAATTCTAAAACTGGCTTGAAAAACTGGAATAAGCTGTGTCACGAACTTGAGAGGGCATAAAGACCTATTTAGAAGCCGATTTTGAGGTGCTAAATAGTGAAGTAGCTTCTGCAAATATTTAGATGAGGCTCGTCGCTAGCTTTCATTTGAGTACTCGCGGAGCCAAAACGGACTTCGTATGAGGAAGTTACACCTGTTTTACTGATCAGTGCACAAAACAGATTCCAATCCGAATTCAACTACGAGATTTAGTCTAGATAGATTCGAATTTTTTTTCTTCTCTCTTTTTTTTCCTCACATTTTTTTTTCTTTTTCTCTTTTTTTTTCTCTCCCTCTTTCCAAGACAAACTAGATAAGATGCAGATTAGATCAAGCGAAGATGTGAACGACCTCAACTATGATTGTGACAATGAACTATAGGTAGCACGTGGTGGAAATTGATGGATGGCGTGGTGGACAGCAGAAGGGATAATGATGCAGCGGCAACGTGACTAATGTGAACAGAACTCGAAACTCTAAAGAACTAGACACTATGATGTAGGGCGGAACCCTAGTCGGAGATCTTTCACGTTTGAAGGGGATCCTATGAGGGAAACACGACGAACAAGCGGAAGAACACGGGGAAACACACACACAAGAGGAACACTAAACCGACAAGTATCGATCACACAAGGGCTAGATCATTGAACACATAAGGTAGCACATGATTCGAAATCAACAAAGGAAAGATACACGAGTAGCCGTTCTTCTCCGTGAGGAGGTCTTGATGGGGTCCACCCTAGAAGGGGGTCTTGAATCCGCTTGGGGGATCTTCTCCGAAGAGGTCCTGAGCTCCCAGGAGAAGTAACCAAGTGGATGAGCAAGGCTCTCACACAAACATGAGCTAAAACCAATGCTAACCCTAGAAAGGTGGGGAAGAAAGAGTATATATAGTCTAGGGGGCGAAGGGGTACAATGGCTGCGGCCCCAATCGAAGTCAACACGCAGGTGTCGGACGTCCGGAGGTCACCGGTCGTCCGGAGGCTCCAGAGGGTCCGGACGTCCGGAGGCCTTCTTGACGTCCAAGATTCGCTTGGGCAAGACATCGGTCGGCCGTCCGGAGGATTTTGACGTCCGAGATTCGGTTCGGTGTAAGGTCTTCGGACATCCGGAGGTCTGCTTGACGTCCGTGATTCCATTCGGTGTTTCAGCTGCCGGACGTCCGGAGGCGCTTGGTCGTCTGTGGGTTCGGGAGTCGCCGGACGTCCGGACTTGGTCGACGTCCAAGCCTCAGAGCTTTGGCAGGCTTTCTTCTTCTTCTTCAACATGCTTGGAGTCCTCGCTGCCTTGGCTCTTGGAAGTAGTTGTTCCTTGGCTTATCTCCATGTACCCTGATTACATAGAGTTTCCCAATGAGGAGGGAGTTCAAGAGGAGCGAGTTCACCTTATCTTCGATAGCCTTAGCTCGGGCTCGAGTCATGGGTCCACGTGGTGTTGAGGAAGATGTAAAGGCCCATGGGGATGAGTGAGGATGCTCCGCATCATCTCCCCCTTGAGAGAGATCCGACCTTGGATCAAAAGCTTCATCTCTATGGAATGGTGCGAGGTCCTTGACGTTGAAGATGTCGCCACATTGTACTTGTCTCGAGGTAGGTCTATCTTGTAGGCGTTGTCGCTAGAAGCGCTAGCACCTTGAAAGGTCCATCGGCTCTAGGAAGAAGCTTGGACTTGCGCTCTTTGGGGAAGCGGTCCTCATGCGAAGGTGTAGCCACACTAGATCACCATTGTTGAAGACCATGGTTGCTTGTTGACGTTGAGCTTGGTCGCTAGTCGCTGTACTTGGCGCCGATGGTTTTTCTTGTATCCTCATGCATCTTCTTGATGTAGCTTGCCTGCACTCGCATCCATGTTGGTGCGCTCTTGTAGAGGAAGAGGTAGAATGTCCAATGCGGACAACGGGTTGAAGCCGTAGACGACCTCGAAGGGGGACTTGCCGGTAGTCGAATGTCTTGCACGGTTGTAGGCGTACTCGGCAATGGGTAGACATGCTTCCCACTCCTTGATGTTCTTCTTGATCAAGACACGAAGTAGAGTGGATAGTGTGCGGTTCGTCATCTCCGTTTGGCCGTCGGTTTGAGGACGGTATGCGGATGAGAACAAGAGCTTGATTCTGAGCTTGGCGCATAAGGTCTTCCAAAAGTAACTCAAGAACTTGACGTCACGATCGGAGACGATTGTCTTTGGTACTCCATGGAGTCGCAAGATTTCCCTACAAAAGAGATTTGCAATATGTGAAGCATCGTCTATCTTGTTGCAAGGAATGAAATGTGCCATCTTAGAAAATCTATCCACAACAACAAACACGGAATCCTTTCCATTTTGAGTTCTAGGCAAACCAAGTACAAAATCCATGCTAATGTCTTCCCAAGGTTGATAAGGGATAGGAAGAGGCATGTAAAGACCATGAGATTGAGCTTTAGACTTAGCTTTGCGGCATGTAGAGCATCGGTTGGTGAAGCGTGAGACATCGCGGAACATCTTGGGCCAAAAGTAGTTCTTGGAGAGCGTGGCGAATGTCTTGTCGCGTCCAAAGTGTCCCATGAGTCCGCATCCATGAGCCTCTTGCAAAAGGAGCAAACGAAGAGAAGACTCGGGAATGCATAGTTTGTTAGCTCTCATAAGATAAGCATCCTTGATGTAATATAGTTCCCAAGAAGTATGCGTCAAACATTTAGCATAAGGAATAGCAAAAGATGGGTCGTTAGCATACAATTCTTTTATGTGCTCAAAGCCAATAACATTCGACTCAAGTTTAGTGACAAGCGTGCGTATGCGTGATAGTGCATCAGCAACTACATTTTCTTTACCTTAATATACTTGATCACATAAGGAAAAGATTCAATGAACTCACTCCATTTGGCATGACGCTTGTTCAACTTAGTTTCACCTTTGAGGTACTTAAGCGTTTCATGATCGGTATGGATGACAAACTCATGCGGTCTAAGGTAATGTTCCCAAACATGTAGGACACGCACTATAGCATACAATTCTTTGTCATAGATGGGATATTTAAGTTGAGCACCGGAGAGTTTTTCACTAAAATAAGCAATGGCTCGTTTTTATTGCATCAAAACTCCGCCAATTCCTGTACCACTTGCATCACAATGAACCTCAAAAGTTTTGTCAAAATTGGGCAAAGCAAGAATCAGAGCATGAGTAAGCAAAGACTTGAGCTCATCAAAAGCGGTTGATTGCAAAGTTCCCCAAACAAAGGGAGTATTCTTCTTACTCAAAGCATGCAAAGGAGCGGCAATTGTGCTAAAATCTTTCACAAAGCGACGATAAAAACCCGCAAGACCAAGAAAGCTACGCACTTGTTGCAAATTGGTGGGTTGGGGCCAAGTTTTAATTGCTTCAATTTTAGATTCATCAAAATGGACACCCTTTGAGGATACTACAAAACCCAAGAAAACACTTTGTCAACACCAAATGTGCATTTTTTCATGTTGGTATAAAGACTTTCCTTGCGAAGGGTTTGGAAAACAGCCCTAACATGATCAAGATGTTCTTTCATGGTTTTGCTAAACACAAGAATATCGTCGAAGTAAACCACAACAAAGACTCCAATGTAAGGACGAAGCACATGATGCATAAGACGACGAAAAGTACCAGAGCCTCCGAAAGACCCATAGGCATCACTAACCACTCATATAAACCAAATTTGGTTTTGAAAGCAGTTTTCCATTCATCACCCTCTTGTATGCGGATTTGATAATAGCCACTTTTAAGATCAATTTTTGAGAAAAAGTTGGCTCCACTAAGTTCATCAAGCATATCATCTAAGCGAGGAATGGGATGCCTATAGCGAACGGTAATAGCATTTATAGGTCTACAATCGGAACACAAGCGGAAACTTCCATCGGGTTTAGGCACAAGTATAACAGGAACGGCACACGAGCTTAGGCTTTCACGTACATGACCGTTGTCGATGAGTTGTTGTACTTGCCGTTGAATCTCCTTGGTTTCTTCGGGATTGACTCAGTATGGAGCTTTGTTTGGGAGAGGTGCTCCGGGGATGAGGTCGATTCGATGCTCAATGCCTCGAAGAGGAGGTAGACCCGGAGGTAGCTCATCGGGGAAAACATCTTGGAATTCCTGCAAAAGAGATTGAAACACTAAAGGTAGCTCATGAGAGGTGTTAGTTGTTGGCTCTCCATCCTTGAACACAAGAACAAAGTGCATCACACTAGATGGATTCTCACACACTTCTCTCATCTCACTTTTGGTGGCAAATAGGATGAGGTTTTTCTCTCTAGGCGAAGAGGCGCTCAAGTTTGTCTTGTGGCTCTCACTCACTTTTTGGTGGATCACTTTCTCACTCTTGCTCTATGATGGGTGGCTTGCTTGTCGGCTATCACTTGACTAGGAGACATAGGTCGTAGCACATATTCCTTCCCTTTCATCTTGAAGCTATAGTGATTGGTGCGCCCGTTGTGGAAGACACCACGGTCGAATTGCCATGGTGGACCAAGAAGGAGGTGGCAAACCGTCATTGGGACCACATCACATTTCAAAGTGTCCTCGTATGCACCAATTTTGAAGGAGACTTGGACCGTATGCTCGACTCGTATAGTGCCGGAGTCACTTAGCCATTGAACCTTGTATGGAGTCGGGTGCTTCCTCTTGACCAATTGAAGCTTGGAGCATAGTTCTTCACTTGCCAAGTTGTGACAACTTCCTCCATCGATGATGACCTTGACGGACCTTCCGTTGATGCCGACCTTTGTGTGGAAGATGTGGTATCTTTGGTCGTCTTCTTGTTGATGAGGACATCAATACCATTGTTACACCCACAGCCCCTACTGCTACATATACTGGACCAATTACTAGAGCCCGCGCACGCCAATTAAATTATCGTGTACTTTCGCTTTCTTGGTAATGATTCTAATGTTCATGAGAATATGATGCTGCCTAAATTGGATACATTTGTTTTGCTTACAAATGAAGGCCCTAGCTTGGAGAAGGATGGACATTGAGCAAGAACAAGCATGGAGATAATGCCATGCAAGGGGAACAAGAACGGAGTTACAAGTGATGATTTCAGGACTTTGAAGCCACCATAATGGGTGCATGAAGCCTTGGACGAAATATACAAGATGGTACTTCATAAATGTCGTCCCGAGGCTATTCTAGGTGCTCGTCACCTTATTAGTGGGCCAGGCCCTTGTAATTTCGAAATACACAAGTATAGGCTATTTTTAGAGTCCGTATGTGGGGAAACAAGAGATAGGGTTGATTTCGACCCCTCCACCAAGGGCCATGAAATTCCCCCTCTTCCTCCATATATACAGCCCTTAGGGCACCGCTTAGACATTGGGTTTTGTTTAGATCAAAAGTTCGCCATAGCAGCAACTTCACGTAATTCGCTTGTGTTCAACGACTGCACCAAGGCGCCACAGTAACCCCACCTTCATTAATAAAGCTTTCTCTTATATTCGCAATATCCAGATTGCAATCTTAGTTTCTTGCTTGTTCTTCGCTTGCTCGCAGGAAACAGCCCTCGTGGTCGTTTGATCGTGTTCGCGTGGTCAATAACCCTCGGAAGTTGGTTTAGCGATTGCTAAGGCGCGACGCCTCGCACGACGTAGTCGGATCGTCAAGGTCGACTCCCACGTAAACGATAGCCACCATCTCATCGAAACATCGGACACCTTTGCCTCTATCAAGTGGTATCAGATTTTCAGTTGCTCGGTGAGATTTTACAGATTTTTCGTAGATTAGATCGAGTCTGTTCTTCATACCTAAAGTCCACGAAAAAGCCACAAAAAAATTAGGGTTAGTTCATCATATCCGAACCAATCTGAGCCTTTGCATAATCTTTTTAGGGTTTTGCTTTGTTGAATTTGCGTTGCATCGTCCGTGTCTAGTTGCTGGTCTTAGCGTCTAGTCTTTAAGAGTTTCGAGTTCGGTCATAAGTTGTCACGCCGCCACCGCACCATCATCATCGCCCACGCCACCTACCACCACCGCCTCCGAATCCGTATCCATAGACCACCACCAATCCGTGTCCGTATACCACCACCGATCCATATCCATATACTACCACCGCTACCACCACCGCTGCCATATACCACCACCATATATCCACCACCAATCCGAATTCCTTGCATATTAGGTTTGTTTTCGAGATCCATCTAGTTTCCGATTTGTGTTTTCCTTGCCGGAGTAGGTTTCGGAAAAAAAAAGAGTCTGGAAACCACCCTCCATTTAGGCCCAAAATTTTCCGAAAACGCACTTGTCAAAAAATTTTCTGGCTATCCTATTTTTAGGTGTTTATAAGTGTATTGAGACGGTCGCCGTTATAGAAAGTGTTTTTGACCCGCTTCAGCTTTTGGGTCCGGCAATCAAAAAAATTTTTTGGTCAAAAAATTTCGTGCCCATCCTCGGTTTGACTTGGAAGAGTTTTGAGACACTCGCCATTATAGTGATTTTTCAAAAAAAAAAAAAAGCAGCAGCAAAAAAAAAGAGAGAGCGAAAAAAATCCAGAGTGTGCTTTTCCCTTGTTTACGCAGCAGCGCGTGATTTTGTTAGTGTTCTAGGCTCGCGTCTCTAGCACGGTCTAGCCTAGGACCAGCATAGTACCGCTCGTTGAGCGCTTATTCAACTTTGCATCTCTGAATTGATTATTGCTGACCCTTTTGCTACCATATAATAAGCCTTCCCAGCTCCACATACATCTACATCGTATGCTTGACTCTCCCCGTAATCGCTCTATCCAAGCTTTGAGAGTTTTGACTACACCGTTACCGATCACCGCTTCTGCTGGGTAAGAACTGCTAAGAATTTGAGATTTGCTTGACGGATTTGTGATCGTCCACCACACCACCACCACCACTTCCTAGTAGTCTGTCAATCATATTCTTGTGTGTTTCTATTGCTGCTAACCATGGCAGGATCACAAGTCGATTTAGACCGACCGGGAGAACATGACAAACAAAGCGCTACATGATAAGTTTCAACAAATGATGAGTGGGCAAGTGGAAGATGTGCTAAATAGATTTGAAGAGGCCATGGAGAAAATAGATGGCATTGAGAAGGCATTCAAACAAAGCTTGATAGCAGGTTTAATGAATTGCTCGCGCGTCTACCACCACCACCACCGGCTGCACCGACGACCTCTACAACAACAACAACGACTACCTCCACGTCGCTGGCAGCCCTTCGCCGAGCGAGCCGGTCCCTCTTCAGCTGGCCAAGCTCTTTGGTGCTGCCGTTGATACTTCGTGGCTCCTGCCGCCGATGTGGAGCAGGATGATTATGTGAGAGATTACGAGGATGAGGTTGATCAACATCGAAACTACGTGCAACCACCAGCACCACAACCACCAGGTCGCCCACATGCAAATAATGGCAATGTTCCTCCCCTTCAGTACGAGATCATGACCATCTCCCTAAACTGAAATTGAATATTCCACCATTTGAGGGTAGATATGTTCCTGATATATATCTTACTTGGGAGTTAGAAACTGAACAACGATTTACATGTTTACAATATCCCGAGGAGAGACGTGTTCCTGCTGCTGTTTGTGCTTTCACTAGCTTTGCATGTGTTTGGTGGTCCTAACATTGTAGATTATATCCTGTTCCAGCTACTTGGGCTGCTTTGAAAACTGCTATGCGTATCTCGTTGGGTTCCACCATATTATCAGCGTGAATTACTTCAAAATTGCAGCGCTTAAGACAAGGAAAAATTCGGTAGAAGAATATTATCGTGAATTACAAACTGGCTTGATTAGATGTGGTATTGTTGAGGAGAATGAAGCTATGCTTGCACGCTTTTCGGGTGGATTAAATAGAGAGATTCAGACCATTCTAGACTACAAGGATTATAATAATATCACCGATTATTCCATCTTGCTTGTAAAGCTGAACGTGAAGTGCAGGATCGATGCGTTGGCGCCAACTAACTTTTCTCGCAGGTCAACCTTCATCATGGACACCACGTGCATCATCTACTTCCACACGCTCTACTACACCGCACCTCCGCCGGCTGCCACCTCCAACCGTGATACAAGAAAGGTGCACAACCACCACTATCTGCCAAGAGCACACCTGCTGGGCCTACACAGAGCTCTTCTTCTTCCATGGCGTCAACAGGCACACAAGTGATATTATTTGTCGTCGTTGTAAGGGAAGAGGACATTTTTGAGAGAATGCCAATCTCAGCGTGTGATGATTGCTACCGAGGATGGTGGGTATGAGTCCGCTAGTGACTATGATGAAGAGACTTTGGCTCTTATTACACATGAAGAACACGGTGGAGATGATTCGATCATGAGACGCAATACATGGCTCTCAAGATGCCGACAGGTATGAATGTTTAGTTGCTCAACGTGTTTTGAGTGTGCAGGTTACACAAGTGAGCAAAATCAGAGGCATAACTTGTTCCATACAAAGGAGTTGTGAAGGAACGCTCTATTCGCGTCATCATAGATGGAGGGAGCTGCAACAACTTGGCTAGCATGGATATGGTGGAGAAGCTTTCTCTCACCACAAGACCACATCCACATCCTTACTACATCCAATGGTTCAACAACAGCGGCAAGGTTAAGGTAACACGTCTCGCTCGTGTGTATTTTAGTATCTCTACATATGCTGATTATGTTGATTGTGATGTGGTACCTATGCAAGCATGTTCATTATTACTTGGTAGACCATGGCAATTTGATAAAAATTCTGTACACCATGGTAGAAACAATCAGTATACTCTTGTTCACAAGGATAAAAATATTACTTTGCTTCCTATGACTCCTGATTCCATTTTGAAAGATGATATTAATAGAGCTAATAAAGCAAAACAGGAGAAAAATAAGAGTGAAAATCAGATTGTGGCAAAAGAATTTGAGCAACAAATGAAGCCTAATAATAAACCATCTAATGTTGCTTCTGAAATTAAACTGAAAAGTGCATGTTTATTTGCCACCAAATCTGATATTGATGAGCTAGATTCTAGCAAATCTGTTTGCTATGCTTTTGTGTGCAAAGAGGCATTATTTTCATTCGAGGACGTGCCTTCCTCTTTGCCCCTCGCTGTCACTAACATTTTGTAGGAGTTCACGACGCCTTCCCACAAGACGTGCCACCGGATTACCACCTATTCGAGGGATTGAGCATCAAATTGACTTAATTCCCGTGCATCGCTACCCAACCGCGCACCATACCGCACCAATCCAGAGGAGACGAAGGATATTATCGTCAAGTACAGAGCAGCTCGACAAAGGTTATATACGCGAATCTCTTAGTCCTTGTGCTGTTCCTATTATACTAGTGCCTAAAAAGGATGGTACGTCACGTATGTGTGTTGATTGTAGAGGCATTAATAATATTACTATTCGTTATCGCCATCCTATTCCTAGGCTAGATGATATGCTTGATGAATTGAGTGGCTCTACAATATTCTCCAAAGTTGATTTATGTAGTGGATACCATCAAATTCGTATGAAATTGGGAGATGAATGGAAAACAGCATTTAAAACTAAGTTTCGATTATATGAGTGGTTAGTCATGCCTTTTGGGTTAACTAATGCACCTAGTACTTTCATGAGATTAATGAACGAAGTTTTACGTGCTTTCATTGGACGATTTGTGGTAGTTTACTTTGATGATATACTGATTTATATTAAATCTTTGGAAGAACATTTGGAACATTTACGTGCTGTTTTTAATGCTCTACGTGATGCACGTTTGTTCGGTAACCTTGGGAAGTGCATCTTTTGCACCGACCGAGTATCTTTTCTTGGCTATGTTCTTACTCCACAGGGAATTGAAGTTGATAAAGCCAAGATTGAAGCTATTGAGAGTTGGCCGCAGCCCAAAACGGTCACACAAGTGAGGAGTTTTCTTGGACTCGCTGGTTTCTATAGGCGTTTTGTGAGAGACTTTAGCACCATTGCTGCACCTCTCAATGAGCTTACAAAGAAGGATGTGCCTTTTGTTTGGGGTACCGCATAGGAAGAAGCCTTCACGGTATTGAAAGATAAGTTGACACATGCCCTTTACTCCAACTTCCCGACTTTAATAAGACTTTTGAGCTTGAATGTGATGCTAGTGGAATTGGATTAGGAGGTGTGTTATTACAAGATGGCAAACCTGTTGCATACTTTTCTGAAAAATTGAGTGGGCCTAGTCTGAACTATTCTACTTATGACAAAGAATTATATGCTCTTGTTCGGACTTTAGAGACATGGCAACATTATTTATGGCCCAAAGAATTTGTTATACATTCTGATCATGAATCTTTGAAACATATTAAAAGTCAAGCTAAACTGAATCGTAGACATGCTAAATGGGTTGAATTCATTGAGACTTTCCTTATGTCATTAAACACAAGAAGGGTAAAGAAAATGTTATTGTTGATGCTTTGTCTCGTCGCTATACTATGCTTTCACAACTTGACTTCAAAATATTTGGTTTGGAGACCATCAAAGATCAATATGTGCATGATGCTGATTTTAAAGATGTAATGCAGAATTGTAAAGAAGGAAGAACATGGAACAAGTTCGTTATTAATGATGGTTTTGTGTTCCGTGCTAACAAGCTATGCATTCCTGCTAGCTCTGTTAGTCTTTTGTTGTTGCAGGAGGCGATGGAGGAGGATTAATGGGACACTTTGGCGTCAAGAAGACGGAGGATATACTTGCTACACATTTCTTTTGGCCAAAGATGAGACGGGATGTTGAGCGTTTTGTTGCTCGCTGCACTACATGTCAAAAAGCTAAGTCACGACTCAATCCTCATGGTTTATATATGCCTTTGCTGTGCCTAGTGTTCCTTGGGAGGATATATCTATGGACTTTGTTTTAGGTTTACCTCGAACAAAGAAGGGAGGATAGCATATTTGTTGTCGTGGATAGATTCTCTAAAATGGCACACTTTATACCATGTCATAAAAGCGATGATGTCTGTTAATGTTGCTGATTTGTTCTTTCGTGAAATTATTCGCTTGCATGGTGTGCCAAATACTATTGTTTCAGATCGTGATACTAAATTTCTTAGCCACTTTTGGAGATGTTTATGGGCTAAGTTGGGGACTAAACTACTTTTTAGTACTACTTGTCACCCCAAACTGATGGACAAACTGAAGTAGTCAATAAAACATTGTCTACTATGCTTAGGGCTGTTTTGAAGAATAATAAGAAAATGTGGGAAGAATGCTTGCCTCATATTGAATTTGCTTATAATCGCTCATTGCATTCTACTACTAAGATGTGCCCTTTTGAAATTGTGTATGGCTTCCTACCTCGTGCACCTATTGATTTGTTGCCTCTTCCATCTTCGGAGAAGGTTAATTTTGATGCTAAAGAACGTGCTGAATTGATTTTAAAAATGCATGAGATAACTAAGGAAAACATTGAGCGTATGAATGCTAAATATAAACTTGCTGGAGATAAGGGTAGAAAACATGTTGTCTTTGCACCTGGAGATCTTGTTTGGTTACATTTGCGTAAGGATAGGTTTCCTAATTTGCGCAAATCAAAGCTAATGCCACGTGCTGATGGTCCATTTAAGGTGTTAGAGAAAATAAATGATAATGCATATAAACTTGAGCTGCCTGCAGATTTTGGGGTTAGTCCCACTTTTAACATTGCAGATTTGAAGCCTTATTTGGGTGAGGAAGATGAGCTTCCGTCGAGGACGACTTCATTTCAAGAAGGGGAGGATGATGAGGACATCAATACCATTGTTACACCCACAGCCCCTCTCGCTACATATACGGACCAATTACTAGAGCTCGCAAGACGCCAATTAAATTATCGTGTACTTTCGTTTCTTGGTAATGATTCTAATGTTCATGAGAATATGATGCTGCCTAAATTGGATACATTTGTTTTGCTTACAAATGAAGGCCCTAGCTTGGAGAAGGATGGACATTGAGCAAGAACAAGCATGGAGATAATGCCATGCTAAGGGGAACAAGAACGGAGTTACAAGTGATGATTTCAGGACTTTGAAGCCACCATAATGGGTGCATGAAGCCTTGGACGAAATATACAAGATGCTACTTCATAAATGTCGTCCCGAGGCTATTCTAGGTGCTCGTCACCTTATTAGTGGGCCAGGCCCTTGTAATTTCGAAATACACAAGTATAGGCTATTTTTAGAGTCCGTATGTGGGGGAAACAAGAGATAGGGTTGATTTCGGACCCCTCCACCAAGGGCCACGAAATTCCCCCTCTTCCTCCATATATACAGCCCTTAGGGCACCGCTTAGACCTTGGGTTTTGTTTAGATCAAAAGTTCGCCATAGCAGCAACTTCACAGTTTCGCTTGTGTTCAACGACTGCACCAAGGCGCCACAGAACCCCACCTTCATTAATAAAGCTTTCCTCTTATATTCGCAATATCCAGATTGCAATCTTAGTTTCTTGCTTGTTCTTCGCTTGCTCGCAGGAAACAGCCCTCGTGGTCGTTGATCGTGTTCGGCGTGGTCAATAACCCTCGGAAGTTGGTTTAGCGATTGCTAAGGCGCGACGCCTCGCGACGTCGTAGTCGGATCGCCAAGGTCGACTCCCACGTAAACGATAGCCATCGTCTCATCGAAACATCGGGACACCTTTGCCTCTATCACTTGTTGATGTTGAAGAGTCAAGACCTTGGAGACAACGATGGCGGGGCTCGAATCCTTATCGCAAATGACTTGATCATATTCATCTTCGTTCACTCGCCGGTGCATGGCCACTTGCTCAAGGGCTTCCATCTCCTCATCACTCATTGAGTGATATGTGCCGTTGTCGTTGAGGATCATGGTGCGCTTGTTGGTGCATTCGTAGGACTTGTGGCCTGGGCCACCGCAAGTGAAACACTTGAAGGAGCTTGTTTTGATGGTCTCATCGGTCGGAGTAGAGGTTGAAGCACGCGGCTTGAAGTTGCTTGTAGTAGGAGGAGGACGACTTGAACTTGTCGAATTTCTCTTGTAACTCGACTTGTCGTTGTTGTTTGTAGAAGGTTTGGTTGATGTAGATGTTGGAGGAGGTGTTGAAGTTTGGTTGTTGGAGAAGCCGTAGGTCTTGGATGAGTACTTGGCGTACTTGAAGTCATCTTGCACTTGACGTTCCGCCATTGTAGCTTGATGCACGAGCTCAATGAGGGTGGAGTATGGTTGGAAGTCGGCGATCTTCTTGATGGGATGATTGAGTCCATTCAAGAAACGTGCCATAGTTTGCTCATCATCTTCCTTCACATTGGCTCGAATCATGGCTATCTCCATTTCCTTGTAGTATTCTTCAACACTCTTTGTTCCTTGCTTAAGGAGTTGGAGTTTCTTGAAGAGGTCTTGGTTGTAGTAGGTTGGCACAAACGTGCTCGCATGACATCCTTCATTTGAGCCCAAGTGGTGATTGGAGGTTCACCTCTTGCTTGTCGCCTCTCAAGGATTTGTTCCCACCATATGAGCACATAGTCTTGGAACTCAAGTGATGCCATAGCTATTTTCTTCTCTTCCTCGTAGTTGTGCAAACGAAAGATTTTGTCGACCTTCAATGCCCATGAGAGGTACTCTTTGGGGTCATTGCTTCCATTGAACTTGGGCATGGTGAATTTGAGCTTTCCATATCATTGCTCTTCATTGTGTTGTTGGCGATGGTGATGATGACGTCCTTGACATGGATTGCAATCGTCTTCATGTTGCTCTTGGCGTGGAGGAAGACCATGATCAACTTGCTCTTGTTGAACTTGAGGTTGAGGTGGAACTTGACGAGCTTGTTGAGGAGCTTGAGGGACTTGACGTTGTACATGGGGTTGGTAGTTCCTCTCTTGGATTTCTTCTCGAAGGGCTTCCTCTTGATTGCGCCGTTCGCAATTTCGGTTGGCGAAGGCTCGACTTGATTCTTGAAGGGCACGTTGCGCCTCAAGAGCTTGCGCTTCTCGTTTTTGTTGTTGAAGACATTGAGCCTTGGCGTCTTGTTCGTCTTGGTGTAGACGCGCTCGTTCTTTCTCTTGGCGCCGTAGTCGTTGTCGTTCTTGAGCTTGGGCAAATGCGGCTTGGTTTGATTGAGGACGAGGGACTTGCTCATCGACTTGCTCTTGCGAATGCTTCTCATGTAGCGGGTTGCGAGATGCATGACGGTCTTGACGCGCGGCTCGTCGAAGAGTGTTCGAAGTAGGTGTACTTGAGTCGTAGAAGGTGTCGTCGGAGTGTCGACTCGGTCGGCTCCGTCTTGAGGATGAAGAAGTGGAATGATGCCGGTTTCTCATCAAGGCGCGGGTCTCGTCCATTCTTGCATCATTCTTGATGTAGGGTGGAACCCTATAGCGTCGATCTTTCACGTTTGGAGGGATCCCACGGGAGAAATACGAAGAACACGGGGAAGAACGGGGAGAAATCACAAGGGGAAACACTCAAGAACAAGTCCAATCACACATCCACTAGACAATCAAACACACAAGATCAAAAGGTACATGAACAACAAAGGGAAAGATACAAGGTAGAGTTCATCTCCGTGAGGAGGTCTTGAAGGGGTCCGCCCAAGAGGGGGTCTTGATGATATATCCCGCAGGATCTTCTCCTAGATGGAGGTCTTGGCCTCCAATGGAGTAGGGGTCTCTCTCTCAAGAGTAGAGGTAGGAGCAAAGCTCACCTAAGAATGAGCTATCATATTTGCTGACCCTAGAAAGGAGGTGGAGGTGGTCTATTTATAGTCTAAGCCACGAAGGGGTAAGTGGGAGAGGGATACAAGGCCAAGGCCAGCTGCTGCGCACAGGCAGAGCGGTAGTATCGGACACATGAGCGGTAGTACCGCTTGGAGGGTCTGAGCGGTAGTACCGCTTGCTTTGGGCGGTAGTACCGTTCTTTCTGGACTGGGCAGGTCCTTCTTCTTCCGTCTTCGCTTCCAGGCTTCCCTCGCGGATGGTGTAGTGGTTCCTTGGCGCTTGCACTCCTCCTCGACATCCGTGAAGCTCCAACAATACCTATGCATGCACACGGGAGAAGTGTCAAGTAGTATACCATCCTCGAAGGGGTCAAGTGAGCACGTGTAAAGGAGAAGATTCACCTTTATGTATGAGAAGTAGAGGTCACACGTGTCACTTGCCAAACGGACTCTTGACATGGTGATGACCGTAGGATGCTCCGCATCAATTCTCTTGCTTGTGAGCGTCGAACTTGTTGTCGAAGTAGTCTCTTGTATGTTGCTCGGAGAGTCGCAAGTCGGTGGCGAGGTTGTCGATGCGGTCGCTCATTGCTTGTTGCTCTTGGTGCAATGCTCGTTGTGCACCAAAGAGGTGGCTCTTGGTGACGTATGATGACATGTCGTCGTCTTGCTCGAGGAAGAGTGGGTTGGTAGAAGTACTTGGCCTATCCATCATTCCAAGCAAAATATGTGAGTGGTAGAAGGAGAAGAACTTATACCAATGTACCTTTGACCGATGTTGATGATGAATCAAGTTCATTCAAATGCGGACAATGAAATAGCACTATTGGTACCAATCCTTGTCGGTTCTCACACCTACACAAATAAAAGCTTATGGTGGAGCTTGGTGAGGATGGTGGCACAAAATTTGATGCAATTGTAAGTGCGCGTCTATAATGTTGGAAAAGGTACACAAATTTGCAAATGCAACAAGTAGACCAAGCAAATAATGGTACACGGAAACACACACGCAAATAGATAAGTGGGATTGTGTAAACCAAAAGTGAGCCAAAATGTGGAATCCACGAAAATGCTCTTGTTGCATAATACTAGAGAGACGCTAGCACGATTGCACAATAGGCGGATACGAAACTTGTGCACTACCTACTAGGCAAAAATGCAACTATCTCTATCCCACGTATGCTATATTTTTGGTATTTCGGTGCTATGATCCAAGATGATCCAATATGACAATCTTAATGTACTATGATGCTATGGTTCTTGCTCATAAGCTCCTTGATTATCTTTCCTCTTTGCTTAAAAGCTTGGGTGGCTCTTTCACTTTTGAGCTCTTTTCTCATGCAAAACTTCACGAACCAAGATAGCAATTGTGTATGCTATGACAACTTTGTGACACACAAATGGATCCCAAGATATGCACCACGGTGGTATGGTATGTATGCTATGGAGTATGATCACTAATGTGCACAAGTCACGTTGCTGGCAATACTCAATGGCTAGTCTCGATGGGTAAGCTACGCAAAAATAAGGCCATGTGGGTATCAATGCCATTGCAAGGTATGACAAAGATGTCGATGATGTTACCGTCCTTGGCGATGATGTGACCCTTGCGAAGATGAGTCGAGGTGATGATGAAGTCGAACGGTACTGTGCTGGTCCTAGGCTAGACCGTGCTAGAGACGCGAGCCTAGAACACTCACAAAATCACGGCGCTGCACGGAAACAACGGAAAAGCACACTCTGGAATTTTTTTTCGCTCTTTTTTTTGCGCTGCTTTTTTTTTTTTTTTAGCTGCTGCTCTTTTTTTGCGAAAAATCACTATAATGGCGAGTGTCTCAAAACTCTTCCTGTGTCAAATCGACAGGATGGGCACGAAATTTTTTCGACCAAAAAAAATTTTTTTTTTTCGACTGCCCTGACCCAAAAACTGGAAACGGGTCAAAAAAAACTTTCTATAACGGCGACTGTCTCAATACGCTTAGAAACACCTAAAAATAGGATAGCTAGAAATTTTTTCGACAAGTGCGTTTTCGGAAAATTTTGGGCCTAAACGGAGGGTGGTTTCCAGACTCTTTTTTTTCGAAACCTACTCCGGCAAGGAAACACGAATCGGAAACTAGATGGATCGCGAAAACAAACCTAATATGCAAGGAACTCGGATTGATGGTGGATATATGGTGGTGGTATATGGCAGTGGTGGTGGTAGCGGGTAGTATATGGATATGGATCGGTGGTGGTATATGGACACGGATTGGTGGTGGTATATGGATACGGATTCGGAGCGGTGATGGTAGGTGGCAGGGGCGATGATGATGGTGCGGTGGCGGCGTGACAACCTATGACCAGAACTCGAAACTCTAAAAGACTAGACTCTAAGACCAGCAACTAGACACGACGATGCACCCGCAAATTCAACAAAGCAAAACCCTAAAAAGATTATGCAAAGGCTCAGATTGGTTCGGATATGATGAACTAACCCTAATTTTTTTTGTGGCTTTTTCGTGGACTATAAGTATGAAGAACAGACTCGATCTAACTACGAAAAACTGTAAAATCTCACCGAGCAACCTGAAAATCTGATACCACTTGATAGAGGCAAAGGTGTCCCGTCTTTCGATGAGGCGCTGGTTTTCGCTTTTTAGCGGAAGTAGACTTTGACGATCCGACTACGAACGTGCGAGGACGTCGCGCCTTAGCAATCGCTAAACCAACTCCGAGAGGTTATTGACCACGCCGAACACGATCAACTCCGACCACGAGGGTCTGCTTCCTGCGAGCAAACGAAGAACAAGCAAGAAACTGAGATTGCAATCTGGATATTGCGAATATAAGATGAAAGCTTTATTGATCAAGGTGGGGTTACTGGACGCTTTGTGCAGTCGTTGAACACAAACGAAGTACGCGAAGTTGCAGCTATGGCGAACTTTTAATCTAAACAAAACCCAAGGTCTAAACGGTGCCCTAAGGGCTGTATATATGGAGGAAGAGGGGGGGAATTTCGTGGCCCTTGGTGGAGGGGTCCGAAATCAACCCTATCTCTTGTTTCCCCACACATACGGACTCTAAAAATAGCCTATACTTGTGTATTTGGAAATTACAAGGGCCTGGCCCACTAATAAGGTGATGCAGCACCTAGAATAGCCTCGGGACGACATTTATGAAGTAGCATCTTGTATATTTCGTCCAAGGCTTCATGCACCCATTATGGTGGCTTCAAAGTCCTGAAATCATCACTTGTAACTCCGTTCTTGTTCCCCTTGCGCATGGCATTATCTCCATGCTTGTTCTTGCTCCAATGTCCATCCTTCTCCAAGCTAGGGCCTTCATTTGTAAGCAAAACAAATGAATCCAATTTAGGCAGCATCATATTCTCATGAACATTAGAATCATTACCAAAAACGAAAGTACCTGATAATTTAATTGGCGTGCGCGAGCTCTAGTAATTGGTCCAGTATATGTAGCAGCAGGGGCTGTGGGTGTAACAATGGTATTGATGTCCTCATCAGTACCTAGATAGCCGAAACACAATAGGACACGGGAACCACAACTCAAAATCTCAAGGGCCAAAATGTGGCAAAATCGTCATAGGATGTATTGGGGAGGATGGTGGTGTATGTGGTTTTGGAAGATGTGGTGGAAGGTGGGGTGGTGGAGGGGGGGTTAAACTGAAGAATTTTAAGTTTCGTCAGTGTTTCACGGACGTCCGGTGTTTTCCGGTCGTCCGGCCGTTCCAGGGGCTCCGGACGTCCGTAAATCGTCGGTCGTCCGGCGAGTTCGGGGTCAACGCGAGTTGGGCCTGGGCGATTTTGAGGTGGAAGAAGGCGGTGAGGTCAAAATTGAGCGAATTGATGGATGGAAAAGGGTGGGGAGGGTGGGAAAAGCTAGATCCACACGTGGCAACTCAAATCCATGGACCAAATCCAACAAAATCTCAACTCACGAACAAATTACAAAAAAAAAATTGGGGCTATTTTTGGTGGGGAATTTTCGGATTTAGGACAAAAACAACAAAATCAAGCTAGAAAACATGACGAGGACATCAATACCATTGTTACACCCACAGCCCCTACTGTTACATATAATGGACCAATTACTAGAGCTCGCGCACGCCAATTAAATTACCAGGTACTTCCGTTTCTTGTTAATGATTCTAATGTTCATGAGAATATGATGCTGCCTAAATTGGATACATTTGTTTTGCTTAAAAATGAAGGGCCTAGCTTGGAGAAGGATGAACATTGGAGCAAGAACAAGCATGGAGTTGATGGCATGCTAAGGGGAACAAGAGCGGAGTTACAAGTGATGATTTCAGGACTTTGAAGCCACCATAAGGAGTGAATGAAGCCTTGGACGAAATATACAAGATGCCACTTCATAAATTTCGTCCAGAGGCTATTCTAGGTGCTGCGTCACCTTATTATTGGGCCAGCCCATGTAATTTCGAAATACATAAGTATAGGCTGTTTTAGAGTCCGTATGTGTGGGGAAACAAGAGATAGGGTTGGTTTCGACCACTTCCCAAGGGCCACGAAATCCCCCCTCTTCCTCCATATATACAGCCCTTAGGGCACCGCTTAGACTTTGGGTTTTGTTTAGATTAAAAGTTTGCCATAGCTGCAACTTCGCAGATTTCGCTTGTGTTCAACGACTGCATAAAGGCGCCACAGAACCCCACCTTGATCAATAAAGCTTTCATCTTATATTCGCAATATCCAGATTGCAATCTCAGATTCTTGCTTGTCTTCGCTTGCTCGCAGGAAACAAACCTCGTGGTCGTTGATCGTGCTCCAGCGTGGTCAATAACCTCGGAGTTGGTTTAGCGATTGCTAAGGCGCCGCGCCCTCAAGACGCTCGTAGTCGGATCGTCAAAGTCGACTTCATCCTAAATGATAGCCACCATCTCATCGAAAGATCGGGACCCTCGCCTCTATCAAGTGGTATCAGATTTCCAGAGTGCTCGGTGAGATTTTACAGTTTTTCATAGTTTAGATCGAGTCATTCTTCATACCTATAGTCCACGAAAAAGCCAAAAAATTAGGGTTAGTTCATCCTTCCAACCAATCGAGCCTTTGCATAATCTTTTCTCAGATTTGCTTTGTTGAATTTGCGGTTGCATCGTCGTGTCAAGTTGCTGGTCTTAGCGTCTAGTCCTTTAGAGTTTCGAGTTCTGTTCACAGGTTGTCACGTCGCCGCTGCCATATATCACCACCGCATCATCATCATTGTTGCCATATACCACCACCGCACCAACTTCATCACCGCTGCCATATACCACCACCACATATTCACCGCCAATCCTAGTCCATATATGCCACCACATATCCGCCGCCATCACGCCAATCCGAGTCCACCTGCAACATATATCCGCCACCAGTCCGAGTTCCACCAGATTCATCTCCGCCACCAGTCCGAGATTCCACCAGATTCCTCTCCGCCACCAGTCCTAGTCCGAGTCCAGTAATTGTTGCTTTGTTTTGGATTTCCAGATCACGCCATACTCCAAGTCGTGACAGAGAAGGACTCCCCAACTTCCGTGTTACCCGCAATAGAAAAACTAAGTCTGGAAAATTCTGGCTAGGCAGTTTTTAGGCCATTTGTAGAATTTTTCGAAAAAAAATTGTTGCGGAGCAAAAAAAAAAGAGGAAACAAAAAGTGCAAAAAAAAAGTGAAATAAAAGAAAAAAAATTCAGAGTGTGCTCCTCCCTTGTTTACGTGCAGCGCCGTGATTTTGTTGGTGTTCTAGGCTCGCGTCTCTAGTACGGTCTAGCCTAGGACCAGCCTGAAGTACCGTCGTTGAGTGTTTATTCAACTTTGCATCTCTGAATTGATTATTGCTGACCCTTTTTGCTACCATATTATAAGCCTTCCCAGCTCCACATACATCTACGTCGTATGCGTTTGACTCTCCCCGTAATCTCTCTATCCAAGCTTTGAGAGTTTTGACTACAACGGTTCTTGATCACCGCCATCTGCTTTGGTAAGAACTGGTAAGAATTTGAGATTTGCTTGACGGATTTGTGACACCCACCACCACCTCTTGTTAGTAGTCTGTAGGATCATATTCTTGTGTGTTTCTATTGCTGCTAACCATGCCAGGATCACAAGCTGACGAGACTGACTGGGAGAACATGACGAATAAGGAGTTGCATGATAAATTTCAGCAAATGATGAGTGGACAGGTGCAAGATGTGCTAAACCGATTTGAAGAGGCCATGGAGAAGATAGATGGCATGAAGAAGACGTTCGAAACAAAGCTCGATAACAAGTTTAATGAATTGCTCGCGCGTCTTCCACCACCACCACCGGCTGCACCTAACGCACCTCTACAACAACAACAAGAACAACAACAACTACCTCCACGTCGCGAAACAGCCCTCCGCCGAGCGAGACGTGTCCCTCTTGCGCTTGGCCAAATTGTTGGTGTTGCTGTTGATACTTCTGTGGCTCCTGCTGCTGATGTGGAGGAGGATGATTATGTGGGAGATTACGAGGATGAAGTTGATCAAAATCAGAACTACGTGCAACCACCAGCACCACAACCACCAGGTCGTCCACATGAAAATAATGGCAATTTTAGGGCTCCCCTTCAGGTACGAGATCATGACCATCTCCCTAAACTGAAATTGAATATTCCACCATTTGAGGGTAGATATGTTCCTGATATATATCTTACTTGGGAGTTAGAAACTGAACAATGATTTACATGTTTACAATATCCTGAGGAGAGACGTGTTCCTGCTGCTGTTTGTGCTTTCACTAGCTTTGCATGTGTTTGGTGGTCTGAACATTGTCGATTATATCCTGTTCTAGCTACTTGGGCTGCTTTGAAAACTGCTATGCGTACTCGTTGGGTTCCACCATATTATCAAAATGAATTACTTCAAAAATTGCAGCGCTTAAGACAAGGAAAAAATTCGGTAGAAGAATGTTATCAGGAATTACAAACTGGCTTGATTAGATGTGGTATTGTTGAGGAGAATGAAGCTATGCTCGCACGTTTTCTGAGTGGATTAAATAGAGAGATTCAGACCATTCTAGACTATAAGGATTATAATAATATCACTCGTTTAATCCATCTTGCTTGTAAAGCTGAACGTGAAGTGCAGGATCGACACGCATTGGCGCGCACTAACTTTTCTGCAGGTCGACCTTCATCATGGACACCACGTGCATCGTCTACTTCCACTGCACCATCACCTCCTTTAGGTGCCACCTCCAACCGTGATACAAGAAAGCAGGCACAACCACCACTATCCGCCAAGAGCACACTGCCCTGCCTGCAGCTCTTCTTCTTCCATGGCGTCAACAGGGCACACAAGTGATATTATTTGTCGTTGTTGTAAGGGAAGAGGACATTTTATGAGAGAATGCAAATCTCAGCGTGTGATGATTGCTACGAGGATGGTGGGTATGAGTCCGCTAGTGACTATGATGAGGAGACTTTGGCTCTTATTACACATGAGGAATATGGTGGAGATGATTCTGATGATGAGACACAATACATGGCTGCTGAAGATGCTGACATGTATGAATGTTTAGTTGCTCAACGTGTTTTGAGTGTGCAGGTTACACAAGCTGAGCAAAATCAGAGGCATAATTTGTTCCATACAAAGGAGTTGTGAAGGAACGTTCTATTCACGCCATCATAGATGGTGGAGCTGCAACAACTTGGCTAGCATGGAGATGGTGGAGAAGCTATCTCTCACCACAAGACCACATCCACATCCTTACTACATCCAATGGTTCAACAACAGCGGCAAGGTTAAGGTAACACGTCTGTTCGTGTGCACTTTAGTATCTCTACATATGCTGATTATGTTGATTGTGATGTGGTACCTATGCAAGCATGTTCCTTATTACTTGGTAGACCATGGCAATTTGATAAAATTCTGTACACCATGGTAGAAACAATCAAGATACTCTTGTTCATAAGGATAAAAATATTACTTTGCTTCCTATGAATCCTGATTCCATTTTGAAAGATGATATTAATAGAGCTAATAAAGCAAAACAGGAGAAAAATAAGAGTGAAAATCAGATTGTGGCAAAAGAATTTGAGCAACAAATGAAGCCTAATAATAAACCATCTAGTGTTGCTTCTGAAATTAAATTGAAAAGTGCATGTTTACTTGCCACCAAATCTGATATTGATGAGCTAGATTCTAGCAAATCTGTTTGCTATGCTTTTGTGTGCAAAGAGGCATTATTTTCATTCAAGGACGTGCCTTCCTCTTTGCCCCCTGCTATCACTAACATTTTGCAGGAGTTCGCTGACGTCTTCCCACAAGACGTGCCACCGGGATTACCACCTATTCGAGGGATTGAGCATCAAATTGACTTAATTCCCGGTGCATCGCTACCCAACCATGCACCATACCGTACCAATCCGGAGGACACGAAGGAGATTATGCGTCAAATACAGGAGCTTCTCGACAAAGGTTATATACGCGAATCTCTTAGTCCTTGTGCTGTTCCTATTATACTAGTGCCTAAAAAGGATGGTACGTCGCGTATATGTGTTGATTGTAGAGGCATTAATAATATTACTATTCGTTATCATCATCCTATTCCTAGGCTAGATGATATGCTTGATGAATTGGTGGCTCTACAATATTCTCCAAAGTTGATTTGCGTAGTGGATACCATTAAATTCGTATGAAATTGGGAGATGAATGGAAAACAGCATTTAAAACTAAGTTTGGTTTATATGAGTGGTTAGTCATGCCTTTTGGGTTAACTAATGCACCTAGTACTTTCCTGAGACTAATGAACGAAGTTTTACGTGCTTTCATTGGACGATTTGTGGTTGTCTATTTTGATGATATACTGATTTATAGCAAATCTTTGGAAGAACATTTGGAACATTTACGTGTTGTTTTTAATGCTCTACGTGATGCACGTTTGTTTGGTAACCTTGGGAAGTGCACCTTTTGCACCGACCGAGTATCTTTTCTTGGCTATGTTGTTACTCCACAGGGAATTGAAGTTGATAAAGCCAAGATTGAAGCTATTGAGAGTTGGCCGCAGCCCAAAACGGTCACTCAAGTGAGGAGTTTTCTTGGACTTGCTGGTTTCTATAGGCGTTTTGTGAGAGATTTTAGCACCACTGCTGCACCTCTCAATGAGCTTACAAAGAAGGATGTGCCTTTTGTTTGGGGTACCGCACAGGAAGAAGCCTTCACGGTATTGAAAGATAAGTTGACACATGCTCCTTTACTCCAACTTCCTGACTTTAATAAGACTTTTGAGCTTGAATGTGATGCTAGTGGAATTGGATTAGGAGGTGTGTTATTACAAGACGGCAAACCTGTTGCATACTTTTCGGAATGAGTGGGCCTAGTCTGAACTATTCTAGTTATGATAAAGAATTATATGCTCTTGTTCGGACTTTAGAGACATGGCAACATTATTTATGGCCCAAAGAATTTGTTATACATTCTGATCATGAATCTTTGAAACATATTAAAAGTCAAGCTAAACTGAATCGTAGACATGCTAAATGGGTGGAATTCATTGAGACTTTCCCTTATGTCATTAAACACAAGAAGGGTAAAGAAAATGTTATTGCTGATGCTTTGTCTCGTCGCTATACTATGCTTTCACAACTTGACTTCAAAATATTTGGTTTGGAGACCATCAGAGATCAATATGTGCATGATGCTGATTTTAAAGATGTAATGCAGAATTGTAAAGAAGGAAGAGCATGGAACAAGTTCGTTATTAATGATGGCTTTTGTGTTTCGTGCTAACAAGCTATGCATTCCTGCTAGCTCTGTTTGTCTTTTGTTGTTGCAGGAGGCGCATGGAGGAGGATTAATGGGACACTTTGGCGTGAAGAAGACGGAGGACATACTTGCTACACATTTCTTTTGGCCAAAGATGAGACGGGATGTTGAGCGTTTTGTTGCTCGCTGCACTACATGTCAAAAAGCTAAGTCACGACTCAATCCTCATGGTTTATATATGCCTTTGCCTGTACCTAGTGTTCCTTGGGAGGATATATCTATGGACTTTGTTTTAGGTTTACCTCGAACAAAGAAGGGGAGGGATAGCATATTTGTTGTCGTGGATAGATTTTCGAAAATGGCACACTTTATACCATGTCATAAATGCGATGATGCTGATTTGTTCTTTCGGGAAATTATTCGCTTGCATGGTGCCAAATACTATTGTTTCCGATCGTGATACTAAATTCCTTAGCCACTTTTGGAGATGTTTATGGGCTAAGTTGGGCACTAAACTGCTTTTTAGTACTACTTGTCACCCCCAAACGGATGGACAAACTGAAGTAGTGAATAGAACTTTGTCTACTATGCTTAGGGCTGTTTTGAAGAATAATAAGAAAATGTGGGAAGAATGCTTGCCTCATATTGAATTTGCTTATAATCGTTCATTGCATTCTACTACTAAGATGTGCCCTTTTGAAATTGTGTATGGTTTCCTACCTCGTGCACCCATTGATTTGTTGCCTCTTCCATCTTCGGAGAAGGTTAATTTTGATGCTAAACAACGTGCTGAATTGATCTTAAAAATGCATGAGTTAACTAAGGACAACATTGAGCATATGAATGCTAAATATAAACTTGCTTTGGAGATAAGCGTAGAAAACATGTTGTCTTTGCACCTGGAGATCTTGTTTGGTTACATTTGCGTATGGATAAGTTTCCTAATTTGCACAAATCAAAGCTAATGCCACGTGCTGATGGCCCATTTAAGGTGTTAGAGAAAATAAATGATAATGCATATAAACTTGAGCTGCCTGCAGATTTTGGGGTTAGTCCCACTTTTAACATTGCAGATTTGAAGCCTAATTTGGGTGAGGAAAATGAGCTTCCGTTGAGGACGACTTCATTTCAAGAAGGGGAGGATGATGAGGACATCAATACCATTGTTACACCCATAGCCCCTACTGTTACATATAATGGACCAATTACTAGAGCTCGCGCACGCCAATTAGATTACCAGGTACTTTCGTTTCTTGTTAATGATTCTAATGTTCATGAGAATATGATGCTGCCTAAATTGGATACATTTGTTTTGCTTACAAATGAAGGGCCTAGCTTGGAGAAGGATGAACATTGGAGCAAGAACAAGCATGGAGTTGATGGCATGTGCAAGGGGAACAAGAACGGAGTTACAAGTGATGATTTCAGGACTTTGAAGCCACCATAAGGAGTGAATGAAGCCTTGGACGAAATATACAAGATGTCACTTCATAAATTTCGTCCAGAGGCTATTCTAGGTGCTGTGTCACCTTATTATTGGGCCAGGCCCATGTAATTTCAAAATACATAAGTATAGGCTGTTTTTAGAGTCCGTATGTGTGGGGAAACGAGATAGGGTTGGTTTCGGACCCCTTCCCCAAGGGCCACGAAATTCCCCCCCTCTTCCTCCATATATACAGCCCTTAGGGCACCGCTTAGACTTTGGGTTTTGTTTAGATTAAAAGTTCGCCATAGCTGCAACTTCGCGTACTTCGTTTGTGTTCAACGACCAGACAAAGGCGTCACAGAACCCCACCTTGATCAATAAAGCTTTCATCTTATATTCACAATCTCAGATTCTTGCTTGTTCTTCGGTTGCTCGCAGGAAACAGACCCTCGTGGTCAGATTGATCGTGCTCCGGCGTGGTCAGTAACCTCTCGGAGTTGGTTTAGCGCTTGCTAAGGCGCGGCGTCCTCGCACGTTCGTAGTCGGATCGTCAAAGTCGACTTCATCCTAAACGATAGCCACCATCTCATCGAAAGATCGGGACCCTCGCCTCTATCAAAACACGAGGTAGGGGCTCCAAAAACGTGATCAACGTGGCTCATGATACCAAGATGATGTAGGGCGGAACCCTAATCGGAGATCTTTCTCGTTTGGAGGGGATCCTACGAGGGAAACACGACGAACAAGCGGAAGAACACGGGGAAACACACACACAAGAGGAACACTAAACCGACAAGTATCGATCACACAAGGGCTAGATCATCGAACACATAAGGTAGCACATGATTCGAAATCAACAAAGGAAAGATACACGAGTAGCCGTTCTTCTCCGTGAGGAGGTCTTGATGGGGTCCACCCTTGAAGGGGGTCTTGAATCCGCTTGGGGGATCTTCTCCGAAGAGGTCCTAAGCTCCGAGGAGAAGTAACCAAGTGGATGAGCAAGGCTCTCACACAAACATGAGCTAAAACCAATGCTAACCCTAGAAAGGTGGGGAAGAAAGAGTATATATAGTCTAGGGGGCGAAAGGGTACAAGGGATGCAGCCCCAATCGAAGTCAACACACAGGCGTCGGACGTCTGGAGGTCACCGGTCGACCGGAGGCTCCAGAGGGTCCGGACGCCCGGAGGCCTTCGGACGTCCGAAGATTCGGCTCGGGCGCACATCGGTCGGACGTCCGTAGATTCAGTTCGGGTGTGCGTCGGTCGGACGTCCGGAGGCTGTCGGACGTCCGTAGATTCCATTCGGGTGCCCAGCTGCCGGACGTCCGGAGGGCGTCGGTCGTCCGTGGCCTGGGGAGTCGCCGGACGTCCGGACTTGGTCGGACGTCCGAAGCCTGTAGCTTCGGCAAGCTTTCTTCTTCTTCTTCAACATGCTTGGAGTCCTCGTCGTCTTGGCTCTTGGAAGTAGTTGTTCCTTGGCTTATCTCCATGTACCTGATTACACATAGATTTTCCGAATGAGGTAGTAGCCATGTCTCGTGAGTAGGAGGAGGGAGTTCGGAGAGGAGCGAGTTCACCTTATCTTCAATAGCCTTAGCTCGGTCTCGAGTCATGGGTCCACGTGGTATTGAGGAAGATGTAGGTGCGTCCATGGAGATGAGTGAGGGATGCTCCGCATCACACTAAGACCAGCAACTCGACACGACGATGCAACCGATAATTCAATAATGCAAACAATGAAAAGAAAATTGCAAAGGCTCAGACTGGCTTGGACAAAAGGATGAATAGATCTAGCTTTTTTTGTGGCTTTTTCTTGGACAATAGGTAAGAAAATAAATCTAATCTAGGGATAACTGGAAATTCTCACCGAGCAACCTGGAAATATGATACCACTTGATAGAGGCGAGGGTCTCGATCTTTCGATGAGATGATAACAATCGATTTGGTGGAGACGACTTTGACGATCCGACTACAAACGTGCACAACGTTGCGCCTTAGCAATCGCTAAACCAACTCCGAGAGGTT
Source organism: Aegilops longissima (assembly GCA_021605205.1). NCBI lineage: Eukaryota > Viridiplantae > Streptophyta > Magnoliopsida > Poales > Poaceae > Aegilops > Aegilops longissima. The sequence continues at coordinate 47,479 of JAHIAM010004335.1, read as the reverse complement.
ATTGACCACGCTGGAGCATGATCAACCTGACCACGAAGGTCTATTCCTGCAAGCGATCGAAGAACAAGCAAGAATATGATAAAGCAATCTGAATATTGCGAATATATATAAAGTATTGATAATGGTGGGGATCCGTAAGCGGTCTTGGTCTGGTCGTTGGACACAAACGAAGTACACGAAGTTGCAATGGTTAACTTTTAACTAAACAAATCCCAAGGAAAAAGCTACTAGATGGATCTAGTAATATAGGAGCAAGGGGTTGCGGCCAAGGAGGTGGGAGGACGTCCCAAGGCAGCCTAAAACCAACCTTAGGTCGTACAAGGCTCATGGGCCCAAGTGGAGTTGATGCAACACCTTTGGACTTGTTTTTTGACTCGGATTCTGCTGCATCGCCAGATTGTTTCGTCCATATCTCAACGCTCCAGACGCATTTAAAGGTGAATCCAATTGGGCTGGAAATAGGACGAAATGTACTTTCCAACAAAAAAAGAATCACCCAATTTGGAGTCCGTATGAAAAGGTTGTCGGCGTTTTGAGTCAGGTATGTCTGTGCAGTCCGAATCTGAATCCAGAACGTGAGAGACTTGGACTCTATCTTATCTTGGCCCAAAAGTGACGTGAGAGGACTTTTTGAACAGAACCTAAACTTATCCTTTTTCCTTATCTTCATATGTGGATTGTACAAATGTCCCATACACCTGCAATTAGACGAAACACAAAAGTGTGTGAAGTATTTTTGTTCTGGATAACATAAATAGATTATTGAATAGTTTGCACTAGAGATCACCTAAAAAATATGCATGTATGCAATATTTTTGGTCGTATCCAAGGTAGTCATGTCCTCGTCAGTATCTGTTTGATGTAATGAGTTTTTGCAGTGTGTTTGTTGGATCCAATGAATTGCGAGTTTATGATCAGTTCTATCTATGAATAAAGTATGAGTCTTCTCTGAACTTTTTTATGCATGATCTTTATGGCCTCCTATTTCTTCTTCAAAAGTTTGGTTTGGTTTGGCCAACTAGATTGAATTTTTTTTTGCAATGGGAAGAGGTGCATTGTGATGGGTTCGATCTTGCGGTGCTTATTCTCGGTGACATGAGACATGACACGCATGTATCGTTGCCATTAAGGATAAAAAGTTGGTTCTGTTCCTACATGAATAGATCTTGTCTACATCATGTCATTGGTCTTATTGCATTACTCCATTTTTCCATGAACTTAATACACTAGATGCATGCTGGATAGCGGTCGATGTGTGGAGTAATAGTAGTAGATGCACGCAAGAGTCGGTCTACTAATCTTGGACGTGATGCCTATATACATGATCATTGCCTTGGATATCATCATGATTATTTATTTTTCTATGAATTGCCAACACTAATTGGATTACCCACCATATGCTATTTTCTCGAGAGATACCACTAGTGAAATCTACGGCCCCCGGATCTATTTCCTATCATATTATTTTCAGATCTATTATTCCAAAAACCCAAAAATACCTTGTTGCACTTTTTCTTTATTTATTTTATTTTGTGTTTTTGTCAGATCTATTTATCAAAGCTCATACAATTTTATCTATCTCAATACCGAGGAGGGATTGACAACCCCACTTACGCATCGGGTTGTGATGTAGGGCGGAACCCTATGTGGACGATCTTTCACGTTTGGAGAGGATCCCTACGAGGAACACGAAGAACGAGCGGAAGAACACGCGGGAAATCACGGGGAAAACACAAGAGAATCACTCAAACCAACAAGATCAATCACACATGTGCTAGATCGATGAACACAAAGGGAGATACATGATCCAAAGTCAACAACGGACGATACAAGTGGCGGTAGCTCATCTCCGAGAGGAGGTCTTGAATCCACGAGGATCTTCCGTAAAGGGTCTTGAATCCATGGTGGATCTTCTCCGAAGAGGCCGCGGTCTCTCACGAGGAGGAGATCCGATATGGATGAGCGAAGCTCTATCTAACCATGAGCTAAATCAACGCTAACTCTAACTAGGAGGAGGTGGAGGAGTATATATAGTCATGGGCCACGAAGGGGTAAGTGGGGGATACACGGACTCGGTCCAATACATTTGTCTTGTGACAGGCTTGGACGTCCGGTGGGTTCCGGCCATCCGGAGGTTAGGAAGGTTCGGACGTCCGGTGCTCTTCTGACTTCCGAGATTCGGCTCGGTGCGCTTGATCGACGTCCGGAGGGGGCGGTCGTCCGGTGCACGAGTTCGTCGGACGTCCGGTCCTGGTCGGACGTCCGGCCATATAGCATTTGCTGGCCTGGTTTCCTTGGGCTGTTGTGACCTTGAGGGCCGGACGTCCGGCTGGGCGGTCGTCCGTGGCTGTAACCGGGCAACTTCTTCTCTTGGTCCTTGTACTTGGTGTCCTCGCCGTCTTGTCCATGGTCTTCCTACTTGTTCCTGGTCATGCATAGCACATATATTTGAGGTAGTAACCATGTCTCACATGTGGGAAGTGAAGGTTCGGAGAGGAGCGAGTTCACCTTGTGTCCAATGGCGTATATTCGAGGTCTCGTCATATGTGCACTTGGGGTTTGGAGAGTAGTCGGAGTGTACATGGGGATGAACGTGGGATGCTCCGCATCAGGTTGCAAGTATTTATTATATGTGTGCAGGTGCTGTCTACATAGTATTGCTTTGTTCTCCTACTGGATTGATAACCTTGGTTTAATAACTGAGGGAAATACTTACCATTGTTGTGCTGCATCATCCTCTCCTCTTCAGGGAAATACCAACATAGATACAAGCAATTAGGAAGAATTTCTGGTGCCGTTGTCGGGGAGACATCATCAACATTTATCAGGTACTGAATCACAAATCTCATCTCCTTGCAATTTACTTTATTTGCCACTTGCCTCTCGTTTTCACCGCCTTCTATAACGGTTTTACAGAAACACAAAAATATTTGCCATTTTATTTGCCTTCTTTTTCGTTTGCCTTTTTCCCCGTTCGATCTTTTGTTTGCGTAGTCACGATGTCTCAAGAAAATACCGAGTTGTATGATTTTTACAGTACCAATAATAATGATTTTATTAGTACACCGATTGCTCCTCCCACCGCTAGTGCGGAGTCTTATGATATTCATGCCTCTTTGTTGAATCTTGTTATGAAAGAGTAATTTTTCGGTACTCCTAATGACAGGGCCGGTCCTGAGTTTTTGGGGGCCCGGGGTGAACGTACTATTCGGGGCCCCTAACATACACATCATAGTAATAGAAATGCTTATGCGTATATATAGTGTTATCAATAATATTAAATGCATCGAAAATCAGTACGTGTATCAAATAATTTATACGTCAAAATTACCTTAAAATTTTCTTTTAACACTCCTCACTTATGATGGGGTCGTTGTCAATCTCATCCAATAATTTCTTCTCGATGCATAATGTAGCCAAACCGTTTGACCTCTCTTGAGTCATTGTTGATCTCAAATAATTCTTCAATAATTTCAACTTTGAAAAGCTTCTTTCGGCTGACGCGACCGTCACACGCACATTATATAAGATGCAATTGGCAATGAAGATATTAGGATAACGACCAACTTTTCTGACATGCCTGAAAATCTCCATAGCATACATTACACCATTTGGCAAAGTAAATCTCATAATCTTCAATTCGGAAATATGATCATATACCTCAACATAAGATGAACCATCAAGAGAGAAAGTATCTGTAAATTTTGTGCAACACTCTTCAAGTTCATTATCACTTAATGACTTCAGGGTGCTAGAGCTCAGTAAGAATCCAAATATATCTTTAAACACCATAAGTTCTTTAAATTTATCCTTTGCCATCAACCAAAACATAAAAATATTTAACTCAGAAAGCCTTCTCAGCTTCTAGATTTTCTAGAATTTTTTTAATATGTCTGTGCTGTGGTTGTATCAATTTATCCACTTCCTTCTTCCTTTTCCATTTGTGGCTACCCGATGGATATGTCCTATTGCTGGACGACATGATAACACACAGGATGCTGAAAACAAAACAGTTTATTGTATCAATCGTTGAACCGTGCCAGCTATGCAACCAAGGAAATTATTTGTATCAATGTTATGAATATACCTCGATTCCTGAATCCTGATGGTCGATCTTCAGTGCATCTTGTTTGCCTATATAGCACGGCAGCAACACATCGCCTAGAGTCTGCAGACTTGCAGAGGATTGAGGGAAGAGCAATTGAGCAAAGGCCAAAGGGTTGTTGAACACAAACGAAGTACGCGAAGTTGCAGCTATGGCGAACTTTTAATCTAAACAAAACCCAAAGTCTAAACGGTGCCCTAAGGGCTGTATATATGGAGGAAGAGGGGGGAATTTCGTGGCCCTTGGGGAAAGGGTCCGAAACCAACCCTATCTCTTGTTTCCCTACACATACAGACTCTAAAAACAGCCTATACTTATGTATTTCAAAATTACATGGGCCTGCCCAATAATAAGGTGACGCAGCACCTAGAATAGCCTATGGATGAATATTATGAAGTGGCATCTTGTATATTTCGTCCAAGGCTTCATGCACTCATTATGGTGGCTTCAAAGTCCTGAAATCATCACTTGTAACTCCGTTCTTGTTCCCCTCGCGCATGCCATCATCTCCATTCTTGGTCTTGCTCCAATGTTCATCCCTCTTATCCATGACAGGCCCTTCATTTGTAAGCAAAACAAATGTATCCAATTTAGGCAGCATCATATTCTCACGAACATTAAAATCATTACCAAGAAACGAAAGTACCTGATAATTTAAATGGCGTGCGCGAGCTCTAGTAATTGGTCCAGTATGTATAGCAGCAGGGGCTGTGGGTGTAACAATGGTATTGATGTCCTCATCAATGCCTATATACATGATCATGCCTAGATATTCTCATAACTATGCACTTTTCTATCAATTGCTCGACAGTAATTTGTTCACCCACCGTAATACTTATGCTATCTTGAGAGAAGCCACTAGTGAAACCTATGGCCCCCAGGTCTATTTTCCATCATATATGTTTCCGATCCATTTTACTTTGCAATCTTTACTTTCAATCTATATCATAAAAAATACCAAAAATATTTATCTTATTATCTCTATCAGATCTCACTTTTGCAAGTGGCCGTGAAGGGATTGACAACCCCTTTATCGCGTTGGTTGCAAGGTTCTTATTTGTTTGTGTAGGTACGAGGCGACTTGCGTGTAGTCTCCTACTGGATTGATACCTTGGTTCTCAAAAACTAAGGGAAATACTTACGCTACTTTGCTGCATCACCCTTTCCCCTTCAAGGGAAAATCAACGCAGTGCTCAAGAGGTAGCAAGAAGGATTTCTGGCGCCGTTGCCGTGGAGATTTGCGCCAAGTCAAGTCAAGATTTGATCTCCCGACAACTAGCCATTTCTGGCGCCGTTGCTGGGGAGATCTATGCACAAGTCAAGACATACCATGTACCCATCACAAACACTTATCCCTCGCATTACATTATTTGTCATTCGCCTCTCGTTTTAATCTCCACCACTTCTAAAATGATTTTCGAAGACCTTTGCCTTTTCTTTGCCTTCCTTCTGTTCGATCTTGTGTTACCATGTGCCTTCTTTTTGCTTGCATCTTTGCTTGCTAAAAGTTTATGGAACCTCATCCCCTTGCTAATCTTTTCAAGAGATCCAATTATGATGAAGCAATTTCTAGTGATATGAATGCACTAGATTATCTTTATGAGGTTTTGCTTGAAATTTGTGAATCTGAAAATTCTGATGAAGAAATTTATGAAGAGATTCACGATAGCTCCTTGAATAAAAAGAATGATTGCAATGATTTTACTATAATTTCTCTTGATGTTAATTGTGCTAATAATATGCAAAACCCTAAGCTTGGGGATGCTAGTTTTGCTATGACTACTATTTGTTGTGATAGAGGCAAAGGTGTCCCGTCTTTCGATGAGATGGTGGCTATCGTTTAGGATGAAGTCGACTTTGATGATCCGACTACGAACGTGCGAGGACATCGCGCCTTAGCAATCGCTAAACCAACTCAGAGAGGTTATTGACCACGCCGAGCACGATCAACGACCACGAAGGTCTGCTTTCCTGCAGCAAACAAAGAACAAGCAAGAAACTAAGATTGCAATCTGGATATTGCGAATATAAGAGGAAAGCTTTATTGATCAAGGTGGGGTTCTATGACGCCTTTGTGCAGTCGTTGAACACAAACGAAATGCAGCGAAGTTGCAGCTATGGCGAACTTTTAATCTAAACAAAACCCAAGTCTAAACGATGCCCTAAGGGCTGTATATATGGAGGAAGAGGAGGAATTTCGTGGCCCTTGAGGGAGGGGTCCAAACCAACCCTAACTCTTGTTTCCCCACACATACGGACTCTAAAAATAGCCTATACTTAAGTATTTCGAAATTACATGGGCTGGCCCAATAATAAGGTGACGAAGACCTAGAATAGCCTATGGACGAATATTATGAAGTGGCATCTTGTATATTTCGTCCAAGGCTTCATGCACTCATTATGGGGCCTCAAAGTCCGAAATCATCACTTGTAACTCCGTTCTTGTTCCCCTCAAGCATGCCATCATCTCCATGCTTGGTCTTGCTCCAGTGTTCATCCCTCTTATCCATGACAGCCCTTCATTTGTAAGCAAAATAAATGTATCCAATTTAGGCAGCATCATATTCTCATGAACATTAGAATCATTACCAAGAAACGAAAGTACCGATAATTTAATTGGCGCCATGAGCTCTAGTAATTGGTCCAAGAGCAGCGGGGGCTGTGGGTGTAACAATGGTATTGATGTCCTCATCATCCTCCCTTCTTGAAATGAAGTCGTCCTCGACGGAAGCTCATCTTCCTCACCCAAATAAGGCTTCAAATCTGCAATGTTAAAAGTGGGACTAACCCCAAAATCTGCAGCAGCTCAAGTTTATATGCATTATCATTTATTTTCTCTAACACCTTAAAGGACCATCGATTAGAGCGACCCGACCCGAATGGATCAAGTCTACGTGCTCGGTGTCATCCCCGGATCAAGAATGTCGACACCACACAAGATTTCAAGGATTTATAACAGAGTAGCAATCACACACTTATTACATCGTTGCCCAAAGAGGACTTATTACAATAAATATGGCTTAAGGCCATCTAATAACGATAACAGCGGAAGACTTGGAAGATAAGTGAGTCCATCAACTCCAGCCGCATCATCGAGTATAGAACCACGACCTAAAAGCACCTTACTGTAAATGCGAAAAGTCTGCAGCATGAAAAGTTGCAGCCCGAAACGGTCAGACATGGAATATGCCGGCAATGTAACACATAGTGAATAATGAATGATAAGCCTGTACTACATGCATATGTGGCTGGTGGAAAAGCTCTCTGATACAGCTTTTGCATAAAGCCGTTTTTCTCTCTGCAAAGGAATAAATTTGTTTAACTATCATGGTGGTTGTTAAACATTGAGAATGGTTGACACATCCTCAATCCCAATTAAAGGTACTCATTAAAACCCAACAATATTAATTAGAGTAACATGTTGAGATTCACATGATATTCAAGTACTAGATACTCAAGATGTCCATAACCGGGACACGGCTAATCATGATTAGTTTGTACACTCTGCAGAGGTTTGCGACTTTTCCCCACAAGACTCGATCGCCTCCGCTTGGTTTCTCGCACTACATGGTGTTTGAGAGACGGATGACCGAGACATAGTCTTTCGAAGCGTTTGCACCTTACGATGGGTAGACCGTACCACCTACAACCCCTACATCAGCTAGTCTACCACCGTAAGAGTTCACACGACTTAATCAACTATGCCAGAGCCCATAATGGCTTGTGGCTGCACACGGAAGTTACTAGTTTGAATAATCTTATGATCCCTTTGAGCACGGGTGGCGGTCCAAGAAAAACAGGCAAGTCTGATAGAAACCAGTGCCTCAATCCACCCGGATGTGTGTTTGTTGCCACCTTAAATAAACCATTAATTTAACAATCTCACATCTGTCATGGAATACACTCACCCAATCCACGCCTACTAGCATAGCATAGCATAATAAGAAAACGTAGAAGTAACTCCAAAGGTTTCATAAGTAAAACAGGTAATAGGTACTACCTCATCTACTTCCCATCCCACAATTTAATTAGATCCTAATCATGCAAGTGTTTGAGGATTGATCTAATGCATAAAAACTGGGTATGAGAAAAGTATGATCAAAGTGTTACTTGCCTCGCCGACGATCCGCGAAACCTAGAGACTCAAAGTAACAAGCGGCGCACTCCGGATGGTCTATCGCAGAAAAACAACAAGCATACAATAAGTACTCATCTGATGCGCAGGTAAATCTCGAATAAAAGATCTAACCAGAAAGTTCAACTTAAGAACCCTGGTTGCAAAAAGAATCGAATCAAATAAAGCAACGGAAGTCAAATGACGAAAGAAAACAACTCGGTTCTAGCAAGTTGAAACTAAGTCAAATTTACAGTAGCAAAACTTTGTTTAAGTTGATTAGTCGGAACGGCGGTTTCGAAACGAAACTCCAGGCGCTTGAATCACCTGATTCCGATAAACGAGCGAGAAGATAGACTAGAAAGAAAATCGGATCTGAAATCGCTATCAGAAAAATAGCGGAATAAATCCGATGAGAAAGAAAACGACGAACGGCTGAACGAACGGACGTTCATTAACCAAGCAAATCGGTGATCACGTTCGTTAGGACGAACGGTCCGCTAACGCTAAACAAAACCGAAAAGAAAACCGCGAGAAAAACCGATCTAGGGTTTGGAAAGAAAACCAAACGAAAAACCGATCTAGAAACCGAACGGAAATCGGAACGAAACCGAAAAGGTGACGCGGCTGGGCTAGTATCTCAAGAGGCGAGGGCTCGTGGCGGCGCGTTGGGTGGCGGCGGCGGCAAGTGGCTGCGGTGGCAAGCAAGTGGCGGCGTTGGTGGTGGCGGGGCGGCGTTAGGCGGCGGCGGTGGTGTGGGGCAGGTGTAGAGAGGAGAGGAGAGGTGTGGGTTTGATGTGTTAGAGGGGGTGCTTGGGTATTTATATTGGGGAGGGAGGGTTTTGCTTGGGGTAGGGGACAAGAAATAGACTAGGATTAGGAAACAAATAGGAAAAGATCTAGAAACAAATCGGAATAAACGGAAGTAGGACAAGAGTCCTACTAGTATTTGGAAAAAGGAAGCGGCGGCTCCCTGGCTCCTGTCTGCGCAGCAGTGGAGTTAGCCTCTGGCCGCCCGGCTCCTTAGCGGCTTGGGCCTTTGGCCCAAGGCGCCGAGGTTTTTTAAACGGTCTCACAAGAAAAATAAATAAAAAAAATCTAAACGAACTCCAAAATTAATAAAGTAAACTTTCCCGACTCCTAAAAATGAGTCGAACAAAATGAACCTTTACTCGGGCCTAAAATGCAATTTTTGAAAACACGCATTTTTCCCTAAGGCAAATAAACTCCGAGAAAAATCCAAAATTTGATTTATTTATTAAATCTTCAATTTTCTTAAATTTTTGGGAAAGTCATATTATTCCCTCTCTTATTTGATATTGGAAAATATTTGAAGATAAAATAAATGAATCCAACGATCCTCTTTTCATAGTTTTGAGAGAACTCAAATACGAAAATTTCGAAATGTCCAACTCTCTCCGAGGGTCCTTGAGTTGCGTGAAATTTCTAGGATCAACAAAATGCAAGAAAATATGATATGCATGATGATCTAATGTATAACATTCCAAATTGAAAATTTGGGATGTTACAAACCTACACCCATTAAGATGAATCTCGCCCTCGAGATTCGGGTTGGCTAGAAAATAGGTGAGGGTGGTCCTTGAGCAAATCTTCTTCTCTTTCCCAGGTGGCTTCATCCTCAGTGTGGTGGCTCCACTGAACCTTGCAAAACTTGATAACCTTGCTACGAGTAACTCTACTGGCATATTCGAGAATCCTGACTGGTTTCTCCTCATATGTTAAATCATCCTTTAACTGAATTGCTTCAAGTGGTACTGTATCTCTTAGCGGTACTTCCGCCATCTCGACGTGACATTTCTTCAGCTGAGAAACAAGGAATACATCATGAACTCCTGACAGTCCCTCTGGCAATTCCAGCTTATAAGCGACTTCTCCCATGCGTTGCAAAATCCTATATGGTCCAACGAAACGTGGCGCCAATTTTCCTTTAACTCCAAATCGCTTAACTCCTCGTAGTGGGGATACTCTAAGATAAACTCTGTCTCCAACTTCATATTCTATCGCCTTGCGTTTTGAATCCGCATAGCTTTTCTGTCTTGACTGGGCTACCTTGAGCCTATCGCGAATCTACTTAACTTTCTGTTCAGACTCCTTAATCAAATCTGGTCCAAATAACTGACGGTCTCCAACTTCGTCCCATGACAACGGTGTCCTGCACCTCTTTCCGTACAAGGCTTCGAAAGGTGCCATCTTCAAGCTGGTTTGGTAACTGTTGTTATAAGAAAACTCTGCATACGGCAGGTTATCGTCCCAACTAGATCCATAATCTAGTGCACAAGCTCTCAAATATCCTCCAAAATCTGATTGACTCTCTCGGTCATCCATCGGTCTCAGGGTGGAAAGCTGTCAATTCCAGCCTGGTTCCCAATGTTTCGTGCAACTGATTCCAAAACTTTGAGGTAAATTGAGTTCCTCTATCTGATACGATACTCCTCGGAACTCCGTCCAAACACACCATTCTGGTCATGTATATCTTTGCCAACTTAGCACTACTATGGGTAGTCTTGACTGGAATGAAATGCGCTACCTTCGTCAAGCGGTCGACTATAACCCAAATCGAATCATAGCCTGAACGAGTCTTTGGCAAACCCGTGATGAAATCCATGCCTAGTTTATCCCAGTTCCATTCGGGTATCGGTAATGGTTGCAACAATCCTGCTGGCTTCTGATGTTCTGCCTTTACTCTCTGACATACATCGCAAACTGCTACATATTCTGCAATATCCTTCTTCATCCCGGTCCACCAGAACGTTTCCTTCAAATCCAAATACATCTTGGTATTTCCTGGGTGAATCGAATAGGGTGAATCATGTGCCTCTTGCAGAATCAACTTCCTGATCTCCGGGTCATTTGGCATGTAAACACGGTCCTCAAACCATAGGGTATCGTGCTCATCCTCACGAAATCCCTTTGCTTTTCCTTCGCTCATTTTCTTCTTTATATCCGCAATCTCTTTGTCCTTTTACGAGCTTCCTGATTTTATCCATCAAAGTAGACCGAATCTCCAATGCTGCTACGTAGCCTCTGGAACTATTTCCAAACATAGCTCATGAAGATCTTTGCTCGCTAGCTCCTTTGGTATTTCTCTCGTCAATAGCGTATTGACATGGCTCTTCTGCGACTCAATGCGCCGGCTACTACATTAGCCTTTCCGGATGATAATGCAATCTCATATCCTAATCCTTGATGAGTTCCAACCATCTCCTTTGTCTAAGGTTTAACTCCTTCTGCGTGAAAATGTACTTCAAACTCTTGTGATCCGTGTATACCTCACAATGATTTCCAATGAGAAAATGTCTCCATGTCTTCAATGCATGCACTACGGCTGCTAACTCCAAATCATGTGTGGCATAATTTAATTCATGAGGCTTCAGTTGTTGTGAAGCATACGAAACAACTCTTCCTTCCTGCATAAGCACTGCTCCAAGTCCTCGACGTGAAGCGTCGCAATACACCTCATAATCCTTGGTCTGATCTGGCCAAATTAACACTGGTGAGGTAACCAATCTTTTCTTCAACTCCTGAAAACTTGCCTCACAATCCTCAGTCCATATGAACTTGGTATCCTTCTTCAACAACTCCGTCATAGGCTTTGCAATCCTTGAGAAATTCTCAATGAATCTCCGGTAGTATCCTGCGAGTCCAAGAAAACTCCGGATCTCTCCAACTGTCGTTGGTGCTTCCCATTTGGTTACGGTCTCAACTTTTGTGGGGTCAACTGCTATCCCTTCTCCGGATATAACATGTCCATGAAATCCAACTTCCTTTAGCCAAAACTCACATTTGCTGATCTTGGCATATAATTGATGTTCCCTTAGCTTCTCCAAAACCAATCGCAAATGTTCCTTATGTTCCTCTTCATTTTTGAGAAAACCAAAATATCATCTATGAACACCACGATTTAACTTATCCAAAAACTCCATAAACACTTTGTTCATCAGGTTCATGAAATAGGCGGTCGTTAGTCAGTCCAAATGACATAACGGTGTACTCATCAGATCCATGTCTTGTGGTGAACGCTGTCTTAGGTATGTCCTGCTCCCGAATCTTCAACTGATGGTACCCTGATCGCAAATCGATCTTGGAAAACACTTTAGCTCCTTGCAAACGATCAAACAGATCATTTATCAATGGTAGTGGGTACTTGTTCTTGATTGTTACTGCATTCAATCCACGATAATCAACAACCATCCTTAACGATCCATCCTTCTTCTCCACTAACAGTACGGGTGATCCCCAAGGCGAAGAACTTGGGCATATATAAACTTTATCCAACAGCTCCTTAATCTGCTTCTTGATTTCCGCCAAATCACATGCGGGCATCCTCAGATGGTCGCTTTGATATCGGGCCTGTTCACGGCAACAGCTCAATCAAAAACTCAATGTCTCCATCCGCTGGCATTCCCGGCAATTCCTCGGAAATACATCGGGTAATCCTTCACCATCGGCACTTCTTCCAAAGACAACTCGATAAGGAATTTATTCAGGCTCTCCTCGGCTCATGCCGTGATACATACTTGATTCTCCTCCTTCGGGGTGGTCAAGAAAATTGACTTAGTGGCGCAATCCATGTTCCTCCATACTTGATAACCAATCCATGCCTAATATCACATCCAATCCTTGGGATTCCGAACTATTAGGTCCGAGGGAAAAACATAGTGTCCAATCCTTAATGGCGGTCGATCACACCATATACTAGCCATGTATTCTGCTCCCGGGTGAGGTTACTAGCATGGGTGACCTAAGGGCTTGGGTTGGTAATTTGTACTTATCCACAAATCCCTTGGAAATGTATGAATGTGATGCACCAGTATCGAAAAGAACTAGTGCAGTAAATGACTTAACCAAAAACTTACCGATTACTGCATCGGGCTGATCTTCAACCTCCTCCACGGTAACGTGGTTCACTTGTCCTTTATTGAAAGGGTTTGGCTTCTTTCCAGAGCTTCCATTTCCTCCTTGGCCTTCGGGACACTCATTTGCATAATGTCCGGTCTTGGAACACTTGTAACAGGTGACATGGCTCAAGTCTTTCTTGGTTGGGGTTGTTGGTGTGGTCCGGTTCTGGCCGTTGCTTCCTCCATTCCCATTACCATTCTTGTGGCCATTATGGTTGTGCGAACTACTTCCTCCATGGGTATGTTTGGCCGAACTCCCCGCTTAGGGGTATAACAGGCTTCATTGGCTCCGTAATTATACTTCCCCGCCCATACTTCCTCTTGCGGTTCTCAATTTGTCTTCTGCTTTCCTTCAATCATGAGGGCGCGGTCTACCAACTCCTGGTAGTTATTGAAACTTGCTACCATCAACTGCATGCTTAACTCATCATTCAGTCCTTCCGAAACTTCTCCCGCTTAGTGCATCTCGTAGCAACGCTATCCGGGGCATAACGTGCTAACTTACTAAAATCATCCACATATGGCCAACAGTCCTTCCTCCTTGGCGAAATTGCGAAACTCACGCTTCTTCATGGCCATAGCTCCTGCCGAGACATGGGCGGTGCAGAAAGCTTGTCAAACCGATCCCATGTGATGTTGTCTCTGAGGTAAGTGGCTGTAAAATTCTCCCACCATGCTTTGCTGCGGGTCCTTCAAGCTGGTGTGCAGCAAACTTCACCTTTTCTCCATCTGTACATCCTGCAGTGGTCAACTCCTCCCTACCTTACGGAGCCAATCATCCGCTACTATCGGCTCGGTGCTCTCGGAAAACACCGCGGATTCAGCCTAAGGAAACGAGTCAAGTGATCCGCAGGTGGTGGTGGTGGTGGGTTGTTGTTGTTGTTGTTGCCTTGGTTCTGTACCAATGTTTGGATCAAAGTGTTCTGCTGCTGAATCAACTGGGTGATCTCTGGCGGAAAAACAAACCCGGGGTCGCGTCTCGGAGGCATCTGATGGTTTTAGAAAAGATGAGAAATTAAGAATAGAGTGAGGTCTAAGGAGAAAACACTACCCAAATGCACATGAGCAAATGCACACAAAATCACTTCATTCATTTCAAACAAAGGGCTTACAACGGTCTAACTATCGCAAAAGTGCGTGTACTATAAATGTTTACATGGAGGTAATACTACTAATATGTGGGGGGGTCATCTACTAATTTGAACCGGTGGAAGACTCCATGATGTCTGCTCCAGCTTCGTGTTCAAAGTCGGGTTCACTTGGATCCGAATAGGTGTCGTCGATGATGATGTAGTTGCTCGGACAGCCGACGTACTTGTCTTCATTCTTGAGCGCCAATTTCTCCTTGAGTTATTCAATCTCATACTTAAGATCGTTATTGTGTCTTGCTACAGCTACGATCTCGTCCATGTAGTCCTTGCGTGTAGACTTCAGTTCTCCTTCAAGTTCGATGATCCTTCCCTTTGCATTCTTCAACTCTATCATATCATTGCACATCTGGTTCTCCTGGCGTCGAATGTGCTGGTTTAACTCCTGGATGAAAGCTGCAATGGATCTATCCTTCTTGGTGCTGACTATCTCCCATTGTTCATTCCGGCGTCCGCAAATGTGATAGATGGTTACCTTGAGGTCTTCTTGATAAACTTCTCCAATGCGTCCCATGGTGATATGAGCTGCCATGCTCTTTCCCAGACTCCAGGTTGGTGCACTGAAAACACTATCTATAGGCTTGGTGATTGGGGCGAATGTCCTTCCCGGAATATGAGCTTGAATCTTCCAGCGCTCCTCTTCAGGCAGAGTGGCGTTGAAAGTCACGGTGAAGCTTGGTAGTCCAATGTTCAGGTACTTGGTGACTTCCTTCAAGTGAAATCCAAAAGGTGTGCCTTCATCTGGTTGGGCGTACTTGATCTTGGCGTCCTTCATCCTAAAAGAGTAGAAAAGATGAGGAGTTAGAAAATGGGAAGAGAGTAGTGATCTATGGCTTTAACTTAGTGGTCGTGTGCTACAGTCAGCGTGTGCTCTGATACCATCTCTGTAGCGACCCGACCCGAATGGATCAAGTCTCGTGCTCGGTGTCATCCTGGATCAAGAATGCTTGACACCACACAATACTTGAAGGATTTATAACAGAGTAGCAATCACACACTTATTACATCGCTGCCCAAAAGAGGACTTATTACAATAAATATGGCTTAAGGCCATCTAATAACGATAACAGCGGAAGACTTGGAAGATAAGTGAGTCCATCAACTCCAGTGCATCATCGAGTATAGAACCACGACCTAAAAGCACCTTACTGTCGTTCGAAAAGTCTGCAACATGAAAAGTTGCAGCCCGAAACGGGTCAGACATGGAATATGCTGGCAATGTAACACATAGAGAATAATGAATGATAAGCATGTACTACATGCATATGTGGCTGGTGGAAAAGCTCTCTGATTACGAGTTTTGCATAAAGCCGCTTTTCCCTCTTCGCAAAGGAATAAATTTGTTTAACTATCATGGTGGTTGTTAAACATTGAGAATGGTTGACAGATCCTCAATCCCAATTAAAGGTACTCATTAAAACCCAACAATATTAATTAGAGTAACATGTTGACATTCACAAGATATTCAAGTACTAGATACTCAAGATGTCCATAACCGGGACACGGCTAATCATGATTAGTTTGTACACTCTGCAGAGGTTTATGACTTTTCCCCACAAGACTCGATCGCCTCCGCTTGGTTTCTCGCACTACATGGTGTTTGAGAGACGGATGACCGAGACATAGTCTTTCGGAAGCGTTTGCACCTTACGATGGGTAGACCGTACCACCTACAACCCCTACATCAGCTAGTCTACCACTGTAAGAGTTCACACGACTTAATCAACTATGCCAGAGCCCATAATGGCTTGTGGCTGCACACGGAAGTTACTAGTTTGAATAATCTTATGATCCCTTTGAGCCTGGGTGGCGGTCCGAAGAAAAACAGGTAAGTCCTGATAGAAACCAGGTCCCTCAATCCACCCAGATGTGTGTTTAAGTTGCCACCTTAAATAAACCATTAATTTAACAATCTCACATCTGTCATGGAATACACTCACCCAATCCACGTCTACTAGCATAGCATAGCATAATAAGTGATGCGGAGCATCCCACGATCATCCCCATGGACCTACAACCGTCTCATCAAGAGCCAAGAGGACCCATGACACGAGCTAGAGCTAGAGCTCTCGAGAACGAGGTGACCTCTTTCCTTATTGATATCACATATGATCCACTCGAGACATGGCTACTACCTAAGTCCGATATGCTATGCATGATTAGGTGTCAAGGGGAACCTCCCGAGGGTGCGCGTGAAGACGGACAAGCCGCCAAGTCCATGGATGAAGAGAACCAATGGAAACAAGCAAAATCACCTTCCAGGCCCCGGACATCCGGCCATGACCCCGGACATCCGGCCCCTAGAGACGCCACATCGCCCTCAGCCAACCTGCCCAAGTTCACAGGACCCGAACATCCGGCCTCCCCAGCCCGGACATCCGGCCCGTCCCGAGGCCCCGGATATCCGGCTCCCCAGCCCGGAAATCCGGCACCCCCCTTCCTTGTTCTGCTGAAACGGCCGCTCTAGCCCGGACATCCGGGCTGAGAGCCCGGACATCCGGCGCCTCATGGCCTTGACATCCGCCCGACGCCCGGACGTCCGGCCTCCCCTGCCTGCGCGCAGTGTCTCAGGGCCATGACCCTTGTACCCTTTCGCCCGAGACTACATATACTTGATCCCCTCCTCATTCTAGGGTTAGCTTTTGGATTAGCTCACGTTTAGGTGAGAGAGCCTTTGCTCATCCACTTGGCTACTTCTCCTCGGAGATCAGGACCTCTACGGAGAAGATCCCCAAGCGGATTCAAGACCCCCTCCTAGGGTGGACCCCATCAAGACCTCCTCTCGGAGAAGAACGGCTACTCGTGTATCCTTACCTTTGTTGTTCTTGAATCTCGTGCCACTCTATGTATTCGATAATCTAGCGCTTGTGTGATTGACTTCTTGTCGGTTGAGTGACTTCTCTCTCGTTTTCCCCGTGATTTCCCTCTTGTTCTTCCGCGTGTTCGTCGTGATTCACCGTAGGATCCGCTCCGACGTGAAAGATCGCCCACGAGGGTTCCGCCTCACATCATCTATGGTATCATGAGCCACGTTGATCACGCCTTGGAGCCCCTACCCGTGTTTTCTAGCTTGATTTTGTTGTTTTGTCCTAATTTCAAAATTTCCCCACAAAAATAGCCCCAAATTTTTTGTGATTTGTTAGTGTGATGAAATTTTGTTGGATTTGATCCGTGGATTTCGTGTGTTGCAGTAGATCTAGCTTTTCCCCATCTTTTCCCCAATTTTCATCCACAAATTCGCCTGAATTTGACCGGTTTTGACCTCTCCCACGCGGTGTTCATCGTGCGGACGTCCGCCCGAGTACCCGGACATCCGGCAGCCCGGACATCCGGCCTGATCAGCCCGGACATCCGGCGCCCCGGACATCCGGCTCCTGGCCCGGATTTCCGGCCCCTGGTAGCTTCCATCCCTTCCACCACCCCGATCACCGCCTAACCTTCGCCAAATTTTGTCCCGTGCCCACATACACTTCCACTTACCTCCACCACTTCCGCATACCGCCACCATAACCTTGCCCAATACCAGTTCCGACAACGTTGCCAAATTTCGCCTTGAGAATTTGAGTTGGGGTTTTCCGTATCCTTTTGTGTTTCGGCTATCTAGGTACGGTTCAACATCAACATCACCACCGCTCATCTTCGTCAAGGACGGTAACATCGTCGACACCTTTGTCATTACTCACAATTGCATTGATAAACATCATAGCCCATCTTTTGCGTCGCTTACCCATCGAGACTAGCCATTGAGTATTGCCGGCAACGTGACTTGTGCACTTTAGTGATCATACTCCATAGCATACATACCATACCAAAGTGGTGCATATCTTAGCAGCAACTTGTGTATCACAAAGTTGTCATCGCATACACAATTGCTATCTTGGTTCGTGAAGTCTTGCATGAGAAAAGAGCTCAAAAGAGAAAGAGCCAATCAAGCTTTTAAGAAAAGAGAGAAAGATAAGCAAAGAGCTTATGAGCAAGAACCATAGCATCATCAAAAATTAAGATTGTCATACTTGATCATCTTGGATCAACACATCGACACACCATACATATAGCATACTTGGGATAGAAGTCGTTGCATTTTTGCTTAGTAGGTCGTGCACAAGTTCGTATCCGCCTATTGTGCAATCGTGCTAGCGTCTCTCTAGTGTTGTGCAACAAGAGCATCTTGGTGAATTCCACATTTTGGCTCATCCTTGGTTGCATAACCCCATATTATCTATTTGCGCGTGTGTTTCCGTGTACCATATCTTGTTATTGGTCTACTTGTTGCATTTGCAAATTTGTGAATCGTTTCCAACTTTATTGAGTCTCACTTACAATTGCATCAAATTTTGTGCCACCATCCTAACCGAGCTCCACCATAAGCTTTTATTTGTGTAGGTGTGAGAACCGACAAGAACCGGTACCAAGAGTGCTATTTCATTGTCCGCATTTGAGTGAACTTGATTCATTTTCAACATCGGTCAAAGGTACATTGGTATACGTTCTTTTCCATTCTACCACTCACATCTTGCTTGGAATGATGGATAGGCCAAGTTCTTCTACCAACCCACTCTTCATCGAGCAAAACGACGACATGTCCTCATATGTCACCAAGAGCCACCTCTTTGGTTCACAACGAGCATTGCACCAAGAACAACAAGCAATGAGCGACCGCATCGACAACCTCGCCACCGACTTGCGACTCTCCGAGCAACGTACACGAGACTACTTCGACACCAAGTTCGAGGCTCACAAGCAAGAGAATGATGCAAGAATGGACGAGATCCGCGTTGATGAGAAACCGCATCATTCCACTTCTTCTTCATCAAGACGGAGCCGCCGAGTCGACATTCCGACGACACCTTCTACGACTCAAGTACACCGTCATCGAACACTCTTCGACGAGCCAGCAGCCAAGATCGTCATGCATCTCGCAACCCGCTACATGACAAGCACTCACAAGAGCAAGTTGATGATCAAGTTCCTCGTCCTCAATCAAACCAAGTGGCTTTTGCTCAAGCTCAAGAACGGCAACGCCTTCGCCGCCAACAAGAGGAAGAAAGAGCACGTCGTCACCAAGACGAACAAGACGCCAATGCTCAACGTCTTCAACAACAACAACGTGAAGCGCAAGCTCTTGAGGCGCAACGTGCCCTTCAAGAATCAAGTAGAGCCGTCGCCAACCGCAATCGCGAACGGCGCAATCAAGAGGAAGCCCTTCGAGAAGAAATCCAAGAGAGGAACTACCAACCTCATGTACAACGTCAAGTTCCTCAAGCTCCTCCACAAGCTCGTCAAGCTCCACCTCAACATCAATATCCACAAGAACAAGTTGATCATGGTCTTCCTCCGCGCCAAGAGCAACATGAAGACGAGTACATCCCACGTCAAGGACGTCATCATCAACATCGCCAACAACACAATGAAGAGCAACGCTACGGCAAGCTAAAATTCACCATGCCCAAGTTCAATGGAAGCAATGACCCCGAAGACTACCTCTCATGGGCATTGAAGGTTGACAAAATCTTCCGTTTGCACAACTACGATGAAGCGAAGAAAATAGCTATGGCATCACTTGAGTTCCAAGACAATGTGCTCATATGGTGGGAACAAATCATTGAGCGACGACAAGAGGTGAACCTCCAATCACCACTTGGGCTCAAATGAAGGATGTCATGCGAGCACGTTTTGTGCCAACCTACTACAATCGCGACCTCTTCAAGAAACTCCAACTACTCAAGCAAGGAACAAAGAGCGTTGAATAATACTACAAGGAGATGGAGATAGCCATGATTCGAGCCAATGTCAAGGAAGATGATGAGCAAACTATGGCACGTTTCTTGAATGGACTCAATCACCCCATCAAGAAGATCACCGACTTCCAACCATACTCATCCCTCATTGAGCTCGTGCATCAAGCTACAAAGGCGGAACGCCAAGTGCAAGATGACTTCAAGTACGCCAAGTACTCATCCAAGACCTACGGTCTCTCCAACAACCAAGCTTCAACGACTCCTCCAACATCTACATCAACCAAGCCTTATTCAAGAAATGACGACAAGTCAAGTTACAAGAAAACTTCGACAAGTTCAAGTCGTCCTCCTCCTACTACAAGCAACCTCAAGCCGCGTGCTTCATCCTCTTCTCCGACCGATGAAACCATCAAGACAAGCTCCTTCAAGTGTTTCACTTGCGGCGGCCGAGGCCACAAGTCATACGAATGCACCAACAAGCGCACCATGATCCTCAACGACGATGGCACATATGACTCCATGAGTGAAGAAGAAATGGAAGCCCTTGAGCAAGTTGCCATGCACCGGCAAGTGAATGAAGATGAAGATGATCAAGTCTTTTGTGACGAGGATTCGAGCCCCGCTCTCGTTGTCTCCAAGGTCTTGACTCTCCAACATCAACAAGAAGAAGACCAACGATGCCACATCTTCCACACAAAAGCCGGCATCAATGGACGGTCCATCAAGGTCATCATCGATGGAGGTAGTTGCCACAACTTGGCAAGTGAAGAACTATGCTCCAAGCTACAATTGGTCAAGAGGAAGCACCCACACCCCTACAAGGTTCAATGGCTAAGTGACTCAGGCACTATACGAGTCGAGCATACGGTCCAAGTCTCCTTCAAAATCGGTGCTTATGAAGACACTTTGGAGTGTGATGTGGTCCCAATGACCGTCTGTCACCTACTTCTTGGTCGACCATGGCAATTCGACCGTGGTGTCATCCATAATGGGCGCACCAATCACTATAGCTTCAAGATGAAAGGGAAGGAATATGTGCTATGACCTATGTCTCCTAGTCAAGTGATAGCCGACAAGAAAACCACCCATCATAGAGAGAAGAGTGAGAAAGTGATCCACCCAAAAGTGAGTGAGAGCCACAAGCCAAATTTGAGCGACTCTTCGCCTAGAGAGAAAAACCTCATTCTATTTGCCACCAAAAGTGAGATGAGAGAAGTGTGTGAGAACCCATCTACCGTGATGCACTTTGTCCTTGTGTGCAAGGATGGAGAACCAAAAACTAACACCATTCACGAGCTACCTTTGGTGTTTCAATCTCTTTTGCAGGAATTCCAAGATGTTTTCCCGATAAGCTACCTCGGGTCTACCTCCTCTTGAGGCATTGAGCATCGAATCGACCTCATCCCCGGAGCGCCTCTACCAAACAAAGCTCCATACCGAGTCAATCCGGAAGAAACCAAGGAGATTCAACGGCAAGTACAACAACTCATCGACAACGGTCATGTACGTGAAAGCCTAAGCCCTTGTGCCGTTCCGGTTATTCTTGTGCCTAAGCCCGATGGAAGTTTCCGCTTGTGTTCCGATTGTAGACCTATCAATGCTATTACCGTTCGATATAGGCATCCCATTCCTCGCTTAGATGACATGCTTGATGAACTTAGTGGAGCCAACTTTTTCTCAAAAATTGATCTCAAAAGTGGCTATTATCAAATCCGCATACAAGAGGGTGATGAATGGAAAACTGCTTTCAAAACCAAATTTGGTTTATATGAATGGTTAGTGATGCCTATGGGTCTTCGAAGCTCCGGTACTTTTGTGCGTCTTATGCATCATGTGCTTCGTCCTTACATTGGAGTCTTTGTTGTGGTCTACTTTGACGATATTCTTGTGTTTAGCAAAACCATGAAAGAGCACATCAATCATGTAAAATCTGTGTTGCAAACTCTTCGCAAGGAAAATCTTTATGCGAACTTGAAAAATGCACTTTCGGAGTTGACAAAGTGGTTTTCTTGGGTTTTGTTGTCTCCTCAAAGGGTGTCCATGTTGATGAATCTAAAATTGAAGCAATCAAAACTTGGCCCCAACCCACCAATTTGCAACAAGTGCGAAGTTTTCTTGGTCTTGCGGGTTTTTATCGTCGCTTTGTGAAAGATTTTAGCACAATTGCCGCTCCTTTGCATGCTTTGAGCAAGAAGAATACTCCCTTTGTTTGGGGAACCTTGCAATCAACCGCTTTTGATGAGCTCAAGTCTTTGCTTACTCATGCTCCGATTCTTGCTTTGCCCAATTTTGACAAAACTTTTGAGGTTCATTGTGATGCAAGTGGTACCGAATTGGCGGAGTTTTGATGCAAGAAAACGAGCCATTGCTTATTTTAGTGAAAAACTCTCCGGTGCTCAACTTAATTATCCCATCTATGACAAAGAATTGTATGCTTTAGTGCGTGTGCTCCATGTTTGGGAACATTACCTTCGACCTCACGAGTTTGTCATCCATACCAATCATGAAACGCTTAAATTCCTCAAAGGTCAAACTAAATTGAACAAGCGTCATGCCAAATGGAGTGAATTCATTGAATCTTTTCCTTATGTGATCAAGTACATTAAGGGTAAAGAAAATGTAGTTGCCGACGCTTTTTCACGATATGCATGCTTGTCACCCAACTTGAGTTGAATGTTATTGGTTTTGAGCATATCAAAGACTTGTATGAGCATGATACATCTTTTGCTTCTCCTTATGCTAAGTGTTTGACGCATACGTCTTGGGAACAATATTACATCAAGGATGGTTACCTTATGAGAGCTAATAAACTTTGCATTCCCGAGTCTTCTCTTCGTTTGCTCCTTTTGCAAGAGGCTCATGGAGGCGGACTCATGGGACACTTTGGACGCGACAAGACATTCGCCACGCTCTCCAACAACTACTTTTGGCCCAAGATGTTCCATGACGCCTCACGCTTCACCAACCGATGCTATATATGTCGCAAAGCTAAGTCTAAAGCTCAATCTCATGGTCTTTACATGCCTCTTCCTATTCCATATCAACCATGGGAAGACATTAGTATGGATGTTGTACTTGGTTTGCCTAGGACTCAAAATGGCAAGGATTCCGTGTTTGTTGTTGTGGATAGATTTTCTAAGATGGCCAATTTCATTCCTTGCAACAAGATAGACGATGCTTCACATGTTGCAAATCTCTTTGTAGGAAATCTTGCGACTCCATGGCGTACCAAAGACAATCGCCTCCGATCGTGACGCCAAGTTCTTGAGTTACTTTTGAAGACCCTATGTGCCAAGCTCGAATCAAGCTCTTGTTCTCCTCGGCATACCATCCTCAAACCGACGGCCAAACGGAGGTGACGAACCGCACACTATCCACTCTACTCTGTGTCTTGATCAAGAAGAACATCAAGGAGTGGGAAGCATGTCTACCCATCGCCGAGTACGCCTACAATCGTGCAAGACATTCAACTACCGGCAAGTCCCCCTTCGAGGTCATCTACGGTTTCAACCCGTTGTCCCCATTGGACATTCTACCACTTCCTCTCCAAGAGCGCACCAACAGGGATGCAAGCGAACGAGCAAGCTACATCAAGAAGATGCACGAAGACACAAGGCACACCATTGAGCGCCAAGTACAATGCCAAGCAAACAAGCCCAACGCCAACAAGCAACCCATCGTCTTCAACATTGGTGATCTAGTGTGGCTACACCTTCGCAAGGACCGCTTCCCCAGAGAACGCAAGTCCAAGTTTCTCCCTCGAGCCGATGGACCTTTCAAGGTGCTAGCACGCTACAACGACAACGCCTACAAGATCGACATACCTCGCGACAAGTACAACGTGAGCGACATCTTCAACGTCAAGGACCTTGCACCTTTCCATGGAGATGAAGCCTTTGATCCGAGGTCGGATCTCTCCCAAGGGGGGATGATGCGAGCATCCCACGATCATCCCCATGGACCTACAACCGTCTCATCAAGAGCCAAGAGGACCCATGACACAAGCTAGAGCTAGAGCTCTAGAACGAGGTGACCTCTTTCCTTATTGATATCACATATGATCCACTCGAGACATGGCTACTACCTAAGTCCGATATGCTATGCATGATTAGGTGTCAAGGGAACCCCGAGGGTGCGCGTGAAGACGGACAAGCCGCCAAGTCCATGGATGAAGAGAACCAATGGAAACAAGCAAAATCACCTTCCAGCCCCGAACATCCGCCATGACCCCGACATCCGCCCCCGAGACGCCACATCGCCTCTCCAACCTGCCCAAGTTCACAGGACCCGGACATCCGCCTCCCGGCCGGACATCCGCCCGTCCCCGAGGCCCCGGATATCCGGCTCCCAGCCCGAAATCCGCACCCCTTCCGGTTCTGCTGAACGGCATTTAGTAACCGGACATCCGGCCGAGAGCCCGGACATCCGGCGCCTCAAGGCCGGACATCCGCCCGACGCCCGGACGTCCGGCCTCCCCTGCCTGCGCGCAATGTCTCAGGGCCATGACCCTTGTACCCCTTCGCCCGAGACTACATATACTTGATCCCCTCCTCATTCTAGGGTTAGCTTTTGGATTAGCTCATGTTTAGGTGAGAGAGCCTTTGCTCATCCACTTGGCTACTTCTCCTCGGAGATCAAGACCTCTACGGAGAAGATCCCCAAGCGGATTCAAGACCCCCTCCTAGGGTGGACCCCATCAAGTCCTCCTCTCGGAGAAGAACGGGTACTCGTGTATCCTTACCTTTGTTGTTCTTGAATCTCGTGCCACTCTGTATTCGATAATCTAGCGCTTGTGTGATTGACTTCTTGTCGGTTGAGTGACTTCTCTCTCGTTTTCCCCGTGATTTCCCTCTTGTTCTTCTGCGTGTTCGTCATGATTCACCGTAGGATCCGCTCCGACGTGAAAGATCGTCCACGTAGGGTTCCGCCCTACATCAATAAGCAAACGTAGAAGTAACTCCCAAGGTTTCATAAGTAAAACAGGTAATAGGTACTACCTCATCTACTTCCCATCCCACAATTTAATTAGATCCTAATCATGCAAGTGTTTGAGGATTGATCTAATGCATAAAAACTGGGTATGAGAAAAGTATGATCAAAGTGTTACTTGCCTTGCTGACGATCCGCGAAACCTAGAGACTCGAAGTAACAAGCGGCGCACTCCGGGTGGTCTATCGCAGACAAACAACAAGCATACAATAAGTACTCATCGATGCGCAGTAAATCTCGAATAAAAGATCTAACCAGAAAGTTCAACTTAAGAACCCTGGTTGCAAAAAGAATCGAATCAAATAAAGCAACGAAAGTCAAATGACGAAAGAAAACAACTCGGTTCTAGCAAGTTGAAACTAAGTCAAATTTTACAGTAGCAAAACTTTGTTTAAGTTGATTAGTCGGAACGGCGGTTTCGAAACGAAACTCCAGGCGCTTGAATCACCTGATTCCGATAAACGAGCGAGAAGATAGACAAGAAAGAAAATCGGATCTGAAATCGCTATCAGAAAAATAGCGGAATAAATCCGATGAGAAAGAAAACGACGAACGGTTGAACGAACGGACGTTCATGAACCGAAGCAAATCGGTGATCACGTTCGTTAGGACGAACGGTCCGCTAACGCTTGCTAAACAAAACTGGAAAGAAAACCGCGAGAAAAACCGATCTAGGGTTTGGAAAGAAAACCAAACGAAAAACTAATCTAGAAAACTGAACCAAATCGAACGAAACCGAAAAGGTGATGCGGCAAGGGGCTAGTACCTCAAGAGGCGAGGGCTCATGGCGGCAAGGCGCGGCGGCGGCGGTGGCAAGTGGCGGCAAGGCCAGGGGGCGGCGTTGGCAACAAGGTGTGGGGCGGCGGTGTAGAGAGGAGAGGAGAGGTGTGGGTTTGATGTGTTAGAGGGGGTGCTTGGGTATTTATATTGGGGAGGGGAGGGTTTTTGCTTGGGGTAGGGGACAAGAAATAGACTAGGATTAGGAAACAAAGAGGGAAAAGATCTAGAAACAAATATGGAATAAACGGAAGTAGGACAAGAGTCCTACTAGGATTTGGAAAAAGGAAGCGGCGGCTCCCTGGCTCCCTGTGCGGCGCGCGGTGGAGTTGGCCTCCTGGCCGGCCGGCTCCTTGGCGGCTTGGGCCTTTGGCCCAAGGCGCTGAGGTTTTTTTTTAAACGGTCTCGCGCGCAGAAAAATAAATAAAAAATATCTAAACGAACTCCAAAATTAATAAAGTAAACTTTCCCCGACTCCTAAAAATGAGTCGAACAAAATGAACTTTTACTCGGGCCTAAAATGCAATTTTTGAAAACACGCATTTTTCCCTAAGGCAAATAAACTCCGAGAAAAATCCAAAATTTGATTTATTTATTAAATCTTCAATTTTCCTAAATTTTTGGGAAAGTCATATTATTCCCTCTCTTATTTGATATTGAAAAAAATATTTGAAGATAAAATAAATGAATCCAACGATCCTCTTTTCATAGTTTTGAGAGAACTCAAATACGAAAATTTCGAAATCTCCAACTCTCTCCGAGGGTCCTTGAGTTGCGTGAAATTTCTAGGATCAACAAAATGCAAGAAAATATGATATGCATGATGATCTAATGTATAACATTCCAAATTGAAAATTTGGGATGTTACAAACCTACCCTTTAAGATGAATCTAGCCCTCGAGATTCGGGTTAACTAGAAAATAGGTGAGGGTGGTCCGTGAGCAAATCTTCTTCTCTTTCTGTGTGGCTTCATCCTCGGTGTGGTGGCTCCACCGAACCTTGCAAAACTTGATAACCTTGCTGCAAGAATTTCTGTGGCATATTCGAGAATCTGACCGTTTCTCCTCATATGTTAAATCATCCTTTAACTGAATTGCTTCAAGTGGTAATCTTGTATCTCTTAGCGGTACTTCCGCCATTCGGCGTGACATTTCTTCAGCTGAGAAACATGGAATACATCATGAACTCCTGACAGTCCCTCTGGCAATTCCAGCTTATAAGCGACTTCTCCCATGCGTTGCAAAATCCTATATGGTCCAACGAAACGTGGCGCCAATTTTCCTTTAACTCCAAATCGCTTAACTCCTCGTGGTGGGGATACTCTAAGATAAACACTGTCTCCAACTTCATATTTTATCGCCTTGCGTTTTGAGTCCGCATAGCATTTCTGTCTTGACTGGGCTACCTTGAGCCTATCGCGAATCAACTTAACTTTCTGTTCAGACTCCTTAATCAAATCTGGTCCAAACAACTGACGGTCTCCAACTTCGTCCCATGACAACAGTGTCCTGCACCTCTTTCCGTACAAGGCTTCGAAAGGTGCCATCTTCAAGCTGGTTTGGTAACTGTTGTTATAAGAAAACTCTGCATACGGCAGGTTATCGTCCCAACTAGATCCATAATCTAGTGCACAAGCTCTCAAAGATATCCTCCAAAATCTGATTGACTCTCTCGGTCATCCATCGGTCAATGGGTGGAAAGTCTGATCAATTCCACTGGTTCCCAATGTTTCGTGTAACCGATTCCAAAACTTTGAGGTAAATTGAGTTCCTCTATCGACACGATACTCCTCGGAACTCCGTGCAAACACACAATTCTGGTCATGTATATCTTTGCCAACTTAGCACTACTATGGGTAGTCTTGATCGAATGAAATGCGCTACCTTCGCAAGCGGTCGACTATAACCCAAATCGAATCATAGCCTGAACGAGTCTTTGGCAAACCCGTGATGAAATCCATGCCTAGTTTATCCCACTTCCATTCGGTATCGGCAATGGTTGCAACAATCCTGCCGCTTCGATGTTCTCGCTTTCACTCTCGACATACATCGCAAATCGCTACATACTCTGCAATATCCTTCTTCATCCCGGTCCACCAGAACGTTTCCTTCAAATCCAAATACATCTTGGTATTTCCTGGGTGAATCGAATAGGGTGAATCATGTGCCTCTTGCAGAATCAACTTCCTGATCTCCGGGTCATTTGGCACGTAAACACGGTCCTCAAACCATAGGGTATCGTGCTCATCCTCACGAAATCCCTTTGCTTTTCCTTCGCTCATTTTCTTCTTTATATCCGCAATCTCTTTGTCCTTTTTCTGAGCTTCCCTGATTTTATCCATCAAAGTAGACTGAATCTCCAATGCTGCTACGTAGCCTCTCGGAACTATTTCCAAACATAGCTCACGAAGATCTTCTGCTAGCTCCTTTGGTATTTCTCCCGTCAATAGCGTATTGACATGGCTCTTGCGGCTCAATGCGTCAGCTACTACATTAGCCTTTCCGGGATGATAATGCAATCTCATATCCTAATCCTTGATGAGTTCCAACCATCTCCTTTGTCTAAGGTTTAACTCCTTCTGCGTGAAAATGTACTTCAAACTCTTGTGATCCGTGTATACCTCACAATGATTTCCGATGAGAAAATGTCTCCATGTCTTCAATGCATGCACTACGGCTGCTAACTCCAAATCATGTGTGGCATAATTTAATTCATGAGGCTTCAGTTGTCGTGAAGCATACGAAACAACTCTTCCTTCCTGCATAAGCACTGCTCCAAGTCCTCGGCGTGAAGCGTGCAATACACCTCATAATCCTTGGTCCGATCCGCAAAATTAACACCGTGAGGTAATCAATCTTTTCTTCAACTCCTGAAAACTTGCCTCACAATCCTCATTCCATATGAACTTGGTATCCTTCTTCAACAACTCCGTCATAGGCTTTGCAATCCTTGAGAAATTCTCAATGAATCTCCGGTAGTATCCTGCGAGTCCAAGAAAACTCGGATCTCTCAACTGTCGTTGGTGCTTCCCATTTGGTTACGGTCTCAACTTTTGTGGGGTCAACTGCTATCCCTTCTCCGGATATAACATGTCCAAGAAATCCAACTTCCTTTAGCCAAAACTCACATTTGCTGAACTTGGCATATAACCGATGTTCCTTAGCTTCTCCAAAACCAATCGCAAATGTTCCTTATGTTCCTCTTCATTTTTGAGAAAACCAAAATATCATCTATGAACACCACGACGAACTTATCAAAAACTCCATAAACACTTTGTTCATCGTGTTCATGAAATAGGCGGTCGTTAGTCAGTCCAAATGACATAACGGTGTACTCATACAGATCCATATCTTGTGGTGAACGCTGTCTTAGGTATGTCCTGCTCCCGAATCTTCAATCGATGGTACCACGATCGCAAATTGATCTTGGAAAACACTTTAGCTCCTTGCAAGCGATCAAACAGATCATTTATCAATGGTAGTGGGTACTTGTTCTTGATTGTTACTGCATTCAATCCACGATAATCAACAACCATCCTTAACGATCCATCCTTCTTCTCCACTAACAAGACGGGTGATCCCCAAGGCGAAGAACTTGGGCGATATAACCTTTATCCAACAGCTTCTTAATCGCTTCTTGATTTCCGCCAAATCGTATGGGGCATCCTCAGTATGGTCGCTTTGATATCGGGCCTGTTCACGGCAACAGCTCAATCAAAACTCAATGTCTCTATCCGTGGCATTCCCGGCAATTCCTCGGAAATACATCGGGGTAATCCTTCACCATGGCACTTCTTCCCGCACAACTCTCGATAAGGAATTTATTCAGGTTTCTCCTCGGCTCATGCCGTGATACATACTTGATTCTCCTCCTTCGGGTGGTCAAGAAAATAGACTTAGTGGCGCAATCTATGTTCCTCCATACTTGATAACCAATCCATGCCTAATATCACATACAATCCTTGGGATTCCGAACTATTAGGTCCGAGGGAAAACATAGTGTCCAATCCTTAATGGCGATCGATCACACCATATACTAGCCATGTATTCTGCTCCCGTGAGGTTACTAGCATGGGTGACCTAAGGGCTTGGGTTGGTAATTTGTACTTATCCACAAATCCCCTTGATATGTATGAATGTGATGCACCAGTATCGAAAAGAACTAGTGCAGTAAATGACTTAACCAAAAACTTACCGATTGCTGCATCGGGCTGATCTTCAACCTCCTCCACGGTAACGTGGTTCACTTGTCCTTTATTGAAAGGGTTTGGCTTCTTTCCAGAGCTTCCATTTCCTCCTTGGCCTTCGGGACACTCATTTGCATAATGTCCGGTCTTGGAACACTTGTAACAGGTGACATGGCTCAAGTCTTTCTTGGCTGGGGTTGTTGGTGTGGTTCGGTTCTGGCCGTTGCTTCCTCCATTCCCATTACCATTCTTGTGGCCATTATGGTTGTGCGAACTACTTCCTCCATGGGTATGCTGAAACGGAACTCCCTGCTTAGGGGTATAACAGGGCTTCTACTGGGCTCCAGAATTATACTTCCCCTGCCCATACTTCCTCTTGCGGTTCTCAATTTGCTGCTGCTTTCCTTCAATCATGAGGGCGCGGTCTACCAACTCCTGGTAGTTATTGAAACTTGCTACCATCAACTGCATGCTTAACTCATCATTCAGTCCTTCCGAAACTTCTCCCGCTTAGCTGCATCCGTAGTAATGTCATCCGGGCATAACGTGCTAACTTACTAAAATCATCCACATCGCCAACAGTCCTTCCTCCTTGGCGAAATTGCGAAACTCACGCTTCTTCATGGCCATAGCTCCTGCTGAGACATGGGCGGTGCGGAAAGCTTGCTGAAACTGATCCCATGTGACAGTGTCTACAGGGTAAGTGGCTGGAAAATTCTCCCACCATGCTGCTGCGGGTCCTTCAAGCTGGTGTGCAGCAAACTTCACCTTTTCTCCATCTGTACATCCTGCAGTTGATGCAGAGCATCCTACGGTCATCACCATGTCAAGAGTCCGTTTGGCAAGTGACACGTGCGACCTCTACTTCTCATACATAAAGGTGAATCTTCTCCTTTACACGTGCTCACTTGACCCCTTCGAGGATGGTATACTACTTGACACTCCACTCGTGTGCATGCATAGGTATGGCCGGAGCTTCAAGGACGACGAGGAGGAGTGCAAGCGCCAAGGAACACCTACACCATCCGCGAGGGAAGCCTGGAAGAGAAGACGGAAAAAGACGGAGCTGCGGAGTCCCCAGCGGCCGGACGACCGGAAGACTTGATAGAGGCAAAGGTGTCCCGTCTTTCGATGAGATGTGGTTTTCGCTTTGGAGGAAGTCGACTTTGACGATCCGACTACGAACGTGCGAGGACGTCGCGCCTTAGCAATCGCTAAACCAACTCCGAGAGGTTATTGACCACACCGAGCACGATCAACGACCACGAGGGTCTGCTTCCTGCGAGCAAACGAAGAACAAGCAAGAAACTGAGATTGCAATCTGGATATTGCGAATATAAGATGAAAGCTTTATTGATCAAGGTGGGGTTCTGGCGCTTTGTCCGGTCGTTGAACACAAACGAAGTACACGGTTGCAGCTATGGCGAACTTTTAATCTAAACAAAACCCAAGGTCTAAACGGTGCCCTAAGGGCTGTATATATGGAGGAAGAGGGGGAATTTCGTGGCCCTTGGTGGAGGGGTCCAAATCAACCCTAACTCTTGTTTCCCCACACATACCGACTCTAAAACAGCCTATACTTAAGTATTTCGAAATTACATGGGCCTGGCCCAATAATAAGGTGACGCAGCACCTAGAATAGCCTATGGACGAATATTATGAAGTGGCATCTTGTATATTTCGTCCAAGGCCTCATGCACTCATTAGGGTGGCTTCAAAGTCCTGGAATCATCACTTGTAACTCCGTTTGTTCTCCTTGCGCATGGCATTATCTCCATGCTTGTTCTTGCTCCAATGTCCATCCTTCTCCAAGCTAGGGCCTTCATTTGTAAGAAAAACAAATGTATCCAATTTAGGCAGCATCATATTCTCATGAACATTAGAATCATTACCAAGAAACGAAAGTACCGATAATTTAATTGGCGTCTGCGAGCTCTAGTAATTGGTCCAAGATATGTAGCAGTAGGGGCTGTGGGTGTAACAATGGTATTGATGTCCTCATCATCCTCCCTTCTTGAAATGAAGTCGTCCTCGACGGAAGCTCATATTCCTCACCCAAATAAGGCTTCAAATCTGCAATGTTAAAAGTGGACTAACCCCAAAATCTGCAGCAGCTCAAGTTTATATGCATTATCATTTATTTTCTCTAACACCTTAAATGGACCATCAAGACGTGGCATTAGCTTTGATTTATGCAAATTAGGAAACCTATCCTTACGCAAATGTAACCAAACAAGATCTCCGGTGCAAAGACAACATGTTTTCTACCCTTATCTCCAGCAAGTTTATATTTAGCATTCATACGCTCAATGTTTTCCTTAGTTATCTCATGCACTTTTAAAATCAATTCAGCACGTTCTTTAGCATCAAAATTAACCTTCTCCAAGATAGAAGAGGCAACAAATCAATAGGTGCACGAGGTAGGAAGCCATACACAATTTCAAAAGGGCACATCTTAGTAGTAGAATGCAATGAACGATTATAAGCAAATTCAATATGAGGCAAGCATTCTTCCCACATTTTCTTATTATTCTTCAAAACAGCCCTAAGCATAGTAGACAATGTTCTATTGACTACTTCAGTTTGTCCATCGGTTTGGGGTGACAAGTAGTACTAAAAAGCAGTTTAGTCCCCAACTTAGCCCATAAACATCTCCAAAAGTGGCTAAGAAATTTAGTATCACGATCTGAAACAATAGTATTTGGCACACCATGCAAGCGAATAATTTCACGAAAGAACAAATCAGCAACATTAACAAAGATCATCGCTTTTATGACATGGTATAAAGTGTGCCATTTTCTAGAATCTATCCACGACAACAAATATGCTATCCTCCCTTCTTTGTTCGAGGTAAACCTAAAACAAAGTCCATAGATATATCCTCCCAAGGAACACTAGGCACAGCAAAGGCATATATAAACCATGAGGATTGAGTCGTGACTTAGCTTTTTGACATGTAGTGCAGCGAGCAACAAAACGCTCAACATCCGTCTCATCTTTGGCCAAAAGAAATGTGTAGCAAGTATATCCTCCGTCTTCTTGACGCCAAAGTGTCCCATTAATCCTCCTCCATGCGCCTCCTGCAACAACAAAAGACAAACAGAGCTAGCAGGAATGCATAGCTTGTTAGCACGGAACACAAAACCATCATTAATAACGAACTTGTTCCATGTTCTTCCTTCTTTAAAATTCTGCATTACATCTTTAAAATCAGCATCATGCACATATTGATCTTTGATGGTCTCCAAACCAAATATTTTGAAGTCAAGTTGTGAAAGCATAGTATAGCGACGAGACAAAGCATCAACAATAACATTTTCTTTACCCTTCTTGTGTTTAATGACATAAGGGAAAGTCTCAATGAATTCAACCCATTTAGCATGTCTACGATTCAGTTTAGCTTGACTTTTAATATGTTTCAAAGATTCATGATCGAATGTATAACAAATTCTTTGGGCCATAAATAATGTTGCCATGTCTCTAAAGTCCTAACAAGAGCATATAATTCTTTGTCATAAGTAGAATAGTTCAGACTAGGCCCACTCAATTTTTCGTAAAAGTATGCAACAGGTTTGCCATCTTGTAATAACACACCTCCTAATCCAATTCCACTAGCATCACATTCAAGCTCAAAAGTCTTATTAAAGTCGGAAGTTGGAGTAAAGGAGCATGTGTCAACTTATCTTTCAATACCGTGAAGGCTTCTTCCCATGCGGTACCCCAAACAAAAGGCACATCCTTCTTTGTAAGCTCATTGAGAGGTGCAGCAATGGTGCTAAAGTCTCTCACAAAACGCCTATAGAAACCAGCGAGTCCAAGAAAACTCCTCACTTGTGTGACCGCTTTGGGCTGCGGCCAACTCTCAATAGCTTCAATCTTGGCTTTATCAACTTCAATTCCTGTGGAGTAACAACATAGCCAAGAAAAGATACTCGGTCGGTGCAAAAGGTGCACTTCCCAAGGTTACCAAACAAACGTGCATCACGTAGAGCATTAAAAACAGCACGTAAATGTTCCAAATGTTCTTCCAAAGATTTGCTATAAATCAGTATATCATCAAAGTAAACTACCACAAATCGTCCAATGAAAGCACGTAAAACTTCGTTCATTAATCTCATGAAAGTACTAGGTGCATTAGTTAACCCAAAAGGCATGACTAACCACTCATATAATCCAAACTTAGTTTTAAATGCTGTTTTCCATTCATCTCCCAATTTCATATGAATTTGATGGTATCCACTACGCAAATCAACTTTGGAGAATATTGTAGAGCCACTTAATTCATCAAGCATATCATCTAGCCTAGGAATAGGATGACGATAACGAATAGTAATATTATTAATGCCTCTACAATCAACACACATACGCCGACGTACCATCCTTTTTAGGCACTAGTATAATAGGAACAGCACAAGGACTAAGAGATTCGCGATATAACCTTTGTCGAGCAGCTCCTGTACTTGACGATAATCTCCTTCGTCTCCTCTGGATTGGTGCGGTATGGTGCACGGTTGGGTAGCGATGCACCGGAATTAAGTCAATTTGATGCTCAATCCCTCGAATAGGTGGTAATCCCGTGGCACGCCTTGTGGGAAGACGTCGTGAACTCCCGCAAAATGTTAGTGACAACAGGGGCAAAGAGGAAGGCACGCCCTCGAATGAAAATAATGCCTCTTTGCACACAAAGCATAGCAAACAGATTTGCTAGAATCTAGCTCATCAATATCAGATTTGGTGGCAAATAAACATGCACTTTTCAGTTTAATTTCAGAAGCAACATTAGATGGTTTATTATTAGGCTTCATTTGTTGCTCAAATTCTTTTGCCACAATCTGATTTTCACTCTTATTTTTCTCCTGTTTTGCTTTATTAGCTCTATTAATATCATCTTTCAAAATGGAATCAGAGTCATAGGAAGCAAAGTAATATTTTTATCCTTGTGAACAAGAGTATACTGATTGTTTCTACCATGGTGTACAGAATTTTATCAAATTGCCATGGTCTACCAAGTAATAAGGAACATGCTTGCATAGGTACCACATCACAATCAACATAATCAGCATATGTAGAGATACTAAAATGCACACGAACAAAGACGTGTTACCTTAACCTTGCCGCTGTTGTTGAACCATTGGATGTAGTAAGGATGTGGATGTGGTCTTGTGGTGAGAGAAAGCTTCTCCACCATATCCATGCTAGCCAAGTTGTTGCAGCTCCCTCCATCTATGATGACGCTAATAGAACGTTCCTTCACAACTCCCTTTGTATGGAACAAGTTATGCCTCTGATTTTGCTCAGCTTGTGTAACCTGCACACTCAAAACACGTTGAGCAACTAAACATTCATACCACAAAGATCTTCAAAGAGCCATGTATTGCGTCTCAAAATCAGAATCATCTCCACCGTGTTCTTCATGTGTAATAAGAGCCAAAGTCTCTTCATCATAGTCACTAGCGCACTCATACCCACCATCCTCGGTAGCAATCATCACACGCTGAGATTGGCATTCTCTCAAAAATGTCCTCTTCCCTTACAACGACGACAAATAATATCACTTGTGTGCCTGTTGACGCCATGGAAGAAGAGCTTTGTGTAGGCCCAGCAGTGTACTCTTGGCGAGATAGTGGTGGTTGTGCCTGCTTTCTTGTATCACGGTTGGAGATGGCAACCACGGAGGTGCCGGTGTAGTAGAACGTGTGGAAGTAGATGATGCACGTGGTGTCCATGATGAAGGTCGACCTGCAGAAAAGTTAGTCCGCGCCAAGGCACGCCGATCCTGCACTTCACGCTCAGCTTTACAAGCAAGATGGAATAATCGAGTGATATTATTATAATCCTTGTAGTCTAGAATGGTCTGAATCTCTATTTAATCCACCCGAAAACGTGCAAGCATAGCTTCATTATCCTCAACAATACCACATCTAATCAAGCCAGTTTGTAATTCCTGATAATATTCTTCTACCGAATTTTTCCTTGTCTTAAGCGCTGCAATTTTGAAGTAATTCACGCTGATAATATGGTGGAACCCAACGAGTACGCATAGCAGTTTTCAAAGCAGCCCAAGTAGCTGGAACAGGATATAATCTACAATGTTCGACCACCAAACACATGCAAAGCTAGTGAAAGCACAAACAGCAGCAGAACACGCCTCTCCTCGGGATATTGTAAACATGTAAATCGTTGTTCAGTTTCTAACTCCCAAGTAAGATATATATCAGAACATATCTACCCTCAAATGGTGGAATATTCAATTTCAGTTTAGGGAGATGGTCATGATCTCGCACTGAAGGGGAGCCCAACATTGCCATTGTTTGCATGTGGACGACCTGGTGGTTGTGGTGCTGGTGGTTGCACGTGGTTTTGATGTTGATCAACCTCATCCTCGTAAGCTCTCACATAATCATCCTCCCCACGCAGCAGCAGGGAGCCACGAAGTATCAACAAAGAAGCACCAGCAGCTTGGCCAGTGAAGAGGGACACGGAAGCTCGGCGGAGGGCTGTTTCACGATGTGGAGGTAGTCCTTGTTGTTGTAGTTGAGGTGCGTTAGGTGCAGCCGGTGGTGGTGGTGGTAGACGCGAGCAATTCATTAAACCTGTTATCAAGCTTTGTTTGAACGCCTTCTCAATGCCATCTATCTTCTCCATGGCCTCTTCAAATCTATTTAGCACATCGTCCACCTGCCCACTCATCATTTGTTGAAACTTATCATGTAGCGCTTTGTTTGTCATGTTCTCCCGGTCGGTCTCGTCGGCTTGTGATCCTGCCATGGTTAGCAGCAATAGAAACACACAAGAATATGATTGACAGACTACTAGGAAGTGGTGGTGGTGGTGTGGTGGACAATCACAAATCCGTCAAGCAAATCTCAAATTCTTACCAGTTCTTACCAAAGAAGAAGCGGTGATCGGCAACCGATGTAGTCAAAACTCTCAAAGCTTGGATAGAGCGATTACGAGGGAGAGTCAAACGATCGATGTAGATGTATGTGGAGCTGGGAAGGCTTATAATATGGTAGCAAAAGGGTCAAGAATAATCAATTCGTAGATGCAAAGTTGAATAAACGCTCAACGACGCAGTCTTGTCTTTGGTCCTAGGCTAGACCGTGCTAGAGACGCGAGCCTAGAACACTAACAAAATCACGGCGCTGCACGGAAACAACGGAAAAGCACACTCTGAAATTTTTTTCGCTCCTTTTTTTTTTGCGCTTTTTTTGCGCTGCTCTTTTTTTTTTTTTGCGAAAAATCACTATAATGGCGAGTGTCTCAAAACTCTTCCTGTGTCAAATCGACGGATGGGCACGAAATTTTTTCGACCAATTTTTTTTTTTTCGATTGCCGGACCCAAAAGCTGAAACGGGTCAAAAACTTTCTATAACGGCGATCGCCTCAATACGCTTATAAACACCTAAAAATAGGATAGCCAGAAAATTTTTTGACAAGTGCGTTTTCGGAAAATTTTGGGCCTAAACGGAGGGTGCGGCGACAAGTACGACTCTTTTTCAAGATGGTGCCGAGTCTACCTTGACTCTTTTTCAAGATGGTGCGGCGACAAGTACGACTACGGAGACCTTCAAGGACCAAGCTTTGGAGGCAAGCGACAAGGTGGCGAGCAAGGATGATGCTTCCATCTTAGGAGGTGAGAGTGATGTTGTGCCATCTTCGGCCTTCATCCACGAGGACGATGAGATGATCGAGCATGCGATTTTCCCTTCGGTCATGGAGGAGAGTGATGATGTGCCATCTTCGGCCTTCATCCATGGCGACAGCGATGAGATGGTTGAGTATTTCACCTCGACCACGGCGACGTATGATGACTTGAGTGACTTGAGCCACCATATTGAGAGTGAGAGTGACTTCACCACTAGCCCCATATATGTGTTGCCCCAATTCCCATGTGAGGAGAGCCACAACCCCCACCACTTGAGTGAGATGAGTGACTCCACCATACGTGAGTTTGAGTGCACCTATTTTGAGGGAGTGGTGAACCACCACATAGAGAGTGAGATAGTTGATAGGTCTAGTGAGGCCATTTGCATTTCTAACAACTTGACCTCTACCTCTATTGTGTCTTCTCATTTGGTGCTAGGTCCCATTTATGATGACGCCTTACGATCCTCGATTTACTTCGTCCTCCCTTTGGACAAGACGATGGCCATGGTGGAATATGATGCACCCCCCACATGGTTCCATCAAGATGAAGATGACCACCATTTGGTCTTCCCCACCTCACCTACACCACTTGAGTGGAATGACAAAGGTAACAAAGGTGACGGTGATGCTCTCGTCCCACTAGTGGACTATTTTGACATTGATTGCTTGCATGATGTTGATCACCCTATTGACATGCTTCATTCTAGTATGATTTCCCCATGTGATGATTTGCCCATTTATGATGAATATGATGATTCTCATGTGGAGTCTATTAGTTGTGATGCCATGTTACATAGGATTTCTTGTGACAATTCTTTAGGTCACATCATGTTTGCTAATCCGCTTGACTTGTCATATGCTATGCATGAGATCAACCATATGTCTTATTTGCAATCTCTTCATAGTGACTATGCATATGCCATTAAAATAAACCCAATTTGCACATATGGCATACATGACAAGCCCATGGTTATTGGCATTTGTTTTTCTTGTGATGATATTGATATGCTTCCTTTGCATCATTTATCTCATATGCCATGCCATGACCACCTAGCTTCGGATATGCATTGTTTTGGATGTTGTCCATTTTCTCCATGTGATGTTTCCGATATTGCTCATGAGGAGACCCCCATAGTTTCCTCATACATTTTAGGAGATTTGATTCATCCCATTCATTGCATGATCCCAATACTTGTGTGCACCATATGCTCCCCATGAATAAACATGATATTGATGTGCCATATACTTGCATTCTCAATTTGTGTCCCCATCGTGTCATACATAATAACTATTCTTTCATGATGGATGACATGTTCTTATACCATGCATCAAATTTCTTTGAGCGATGCTTATCTTGTGCTAACTCACACGTGCACATACACATCATGATGGATGATGTGTACATTTACCACGCACACAATTTCTTTGGTTTGTGTCTCTTTTGTGTAGGTACCCATGAATACTTGTCAAACTCGCAATCCCACGAGTTGACAAAACGAGCTCTAGAGAGCAACGATGATTTGGGATCCCATGGAGTGACTTTCCCACCGCTCTCTTCAAGAAAGACTTCACGCATTTCTTCTACATGGCCCTCACTTGGCTATGGGTTGTTCTCCATTATATATCTTTTGCCCATGTTGCCATGTTCACTTTGCATGATATGCCCATTCCTATGCATTTGCCATGCATTTGTGACCCATGCTTTGCATTACACATGATGATTGATTCTAGTACTTGTATGTGTATTTGCAAGCGTGGTGGAGATATTGTTTGGTATTGCCATGATTGCTTTGTGCCCCATGCCTATGATGACACTATGATCTTGCTTTGTGTTCGTGCTTGCGATATGTCATGTGCATTCCCTATGCCTATTATTTGTTTACATGACATGATTGCCATGATTTCTTCTAGTGTGTTGCATCTTCGCTCCACTAGTTTGCACGACTTGATTACTATGCTTGCTTATGTTGCATCACCATTTCATGCGGTTGATGACAACCATCTATATGCTTTGCACATAATTCATATTGCTTCTTGTCATATATCTCTATGTGTTGCCTCCCTGCCATGTATTGAGTGCAACAATGATTCTCTTCTTGCTCATGAGATTGCCCCCATAGCATTCTCGCATATATTTGGAGATTTTGACATAATTCTTGTGAAGCATGCTTGTCTTAACTCTTTGTACCATATACCTAGTGCCATGAATATCGCCATTGTTGCATCATATTATTCATGCACTTGTCCTTCTAATGGTTTTGTGCAAAGGATGAGAACCATCATGATGGATGATGCGTTTGTCTACCATGCGCATACTTTCTTTGTTTTGCTTTGTGCATGTGTAGGATACTTGGACTTTGTGTCGACTTCACGTGAGTTGACCATTCGAGCTCTTGAGAGCGAACCACCTTCTACCACGACGATTCTACATCGCACTTGTTTGTGCTTCGGCATTGTGAAGGACGCACAAGGACACGCCTTCAAGGTGACATCTTTCTTGAGCATGGATATTGCGGATCATACTACTTGTGTTGCTTGCACGATGAGACTTATTGTTCATCTTGGATCACTTGATTGCACACTTGTTAGAGATTTTGCTTCAACTTGTCATTTCCACCGTTCCATGCATCATGATATATATGCCTTGTGTGTTGCATCCAATTCTTGGATTACTTGCTCCTCTCATATGTTTGGTTGCAACAATGTCATTACTTCACATATGCCATATCCCATTGATTGCTACATGCTTGACTTGATGGCCTCACACATGATGAATAATTGCTCTTTATATTGTGTTGAGTACCACACTATATTCACTACACCCTATGCATATTATGCTTGGTTTGTCTTGCACTTGACCCATGTGTTTAGACATCTCATCTTATTTGGTGTTGTGAATGATTCCTATGCCTTCCATCGACCATTTGTCGAGCGCTTTATGCATGATTGCTATGATCTTGAGGTAGATTATTATTCTCTTGTCACACATATTTGCATCACTACCTCACGTTTACATGCTTGTTTCCATGATGACCTTGATTTTGCTCAATTCATATGCTTACATGCCTTGTCACAATCCTTTGTCACACCCTATGCTATGCTTGATGACAACACTTGTTTGGTGAATCACCTCTTGAATGCTTGGTTTTGCACTAACGCTAACCACATTTGTTTTTCCAAGTGTTTGTTCTATTTACTCCTTTTGAAGGAATCACAAGATGGCGCGACATTGGAGAGTGCCCATTTCGAGCTTCAAGATGACGAGAGCTTGGTGATCGACCACTTTGACACGGCACCGCCATCTCTTTCCCATGGTGATTTGGTTTTCGATCCGAGGTCGGATCCTTTCCAAGGGGGAGGGGATGATGCGGAGCATCCTACGGTCATCACCATGTCAAGAGTCCGTTTGGCAAGTGACACGTGCGACCTCTACTTCTCATACATAAAGGTGAATCTTCTCCTTTACACGTGCTCACTTGACCCCTTCGAGGATGGTATACTACTTGACACTCCACTCGTGTGCATGCATAGGTATGGCCGGAGCTTCAAGGACGACGAGGAGGAGTGCAAGCGCCAAGGAACACCTACACCATCCGCGAGGGAAGCCTGGAAGAGAATACGGAAAAAACGGAGCTGCGGAGTCCCCAGCGTCGGACGACGGAAGACTCGGACGTCAGACACCTCTCCAAAGACACGGACTGATAGAGGCAAAGGTGTCCCGCCTTTCGATGAGATGTTGGTTTTCGCTTTGGAGGAAGTCGACTTTGACGATCCGACTACTGAACGTCTTGAGGACGCCGCGCTTTAGCAATCGCTAAACCAACTCCGAGAGGTTATTGACCACGCCGAGCACGATCAACTCGACCACGAGGGTCTGCTTCCTGCGAGCAAACGAAGAACAAGCAAGAAACTGAGATTGCAATCTGGATATTGCGAATATAAGATGAAAGCTTTATTGATCAAGGTGGGGTTCTGTGACG
This sequence comes from Aegilops longissima, assembly GCA_021605205.1. Taxonomy (NCBI): domain Eukaryota; kingdom Viridiplantae; phylum Streptophyta; class Magnoliopsida; order Poales; family Poaceae; genus Aegilops; species Aegilops longissima. Next base: position 5,873 of record JAHIAM010004335.1, on the reverse strand, counting down.
CCTTTGTCAGTCGTTGAACACAAACGAAGTACGCGAAGTTGCAGCTATGGCGAACTTTTAATCTAAACAAAACCCAAGGTCTAAACGGTGCCCTAAGGGCTGTATATATGGAGGAAGAGGGGGGGAATTTCGTGGCCCTTGGTGGAGGGGTCCGAAATCAACCCTAACTCTTGTTTCCCCACACATACGGACTCTAAAACAGCCTATACTTAAGTATTTCGAAATTACATCGGCCTGGCCCACTAATAAGGTGACGAGCACCTAGAATAGCCTCGGGACGACATTTATGAAGTAGCATCTTGTATATTTCGTCCAAGGCTTCATGCATCCATTATGGTGGCTTCAAAGTCCTGAAATCATCACTTGTAACTCCGTTCTTGTTCCCTTTGCGCATGGCATTATCTCCATGCTTGTTCTTGCTCCAATGTCCATCCTTCTCCAAGCTAGGGCCTTCATTTGTAAGCAAAACCAATGTATCCAATTTAGGCAGCATCATATTCTCATGAACATTAGAATCATTACCAAGAAACGAAAGTACCTGATAATTTAATTGGCGTGCGCGAGCTCTAGTAATTGGTCCAGTATATGTAGCAGTAGGGGCTGTGGGTGTAACAATGGTATTGATGTCCTCATCACGGACGACCGACGCCCTCCGGACGTCCGGCAGCTGGACACCCGAATGGAATCTACGGACGTCCGGCCGCCGGACGTCCGGATCGACGACGCCTCAACCGAATCTACGGACGTCCGAAGACCTCCGGACGTCCGGACCATGTCGAGCCTCCGGACGACCGGTGACCTCCGGACTTCCGACGCCTGAGTGTTGACTTTGTTTGGGGCCGTAGCCCTTGTACCCCTTCGCCCCCTAGACTATATATATACTCTTTCTTCCCCACCTTTCTAGGTTAGCTTTGGATTAGCTCATGTTTAGGTGAGAGAGCCTTTGCTCATCCACTTGGCTACTTCTCCTCGGAGATCAGGACCTCTACGGAGAAGATCCCCAAGCGGATTCAAGACCCCCTTCTAGGGTGGACCCATCAAGACCTCCTCACGGAGAAGAACGGCTACCGTTTGTATCGTCCTTTATTGTTCTTGAATCTAGTGCCACTCTATGTGTTCACCGATCTAGCACTTGTGTGATTGATTTCTTGTCGGTTGAGTGATCTCTCTCGCTTTCCCGTGTTTTCCCTCTTGTTCTTCCGCGTGTTCTTCGTGATTCACCGTGGATCCGCTCCAACGTGAAAGATCGCCCATATAGGGTTCCGCCTACATCATATGGTATCATGAGCCACGTTGATCACGTTTTGGAGCCCCTATCCTCTTTTTCTAGCTTGATTTTGTTGTGTTCTTGCCTAAATCCGAAAATCCCCACCAAAAATAGCCCCAAAAATTTTTGTGATTTGTTTGTTTGATGATGTTTTGTTGATTTTGATCCATGGATTTGCTTGGTTTCGAGTGGATCTAGCATTTCTCCAAGTTTCCCCATATTTCATCTACGAAATCTCTTCAATTTTGACCCCAAAATCCCAAAATTCCGCCCAAAATCGCGTCCTGGATCTCAATTTTCGAGTTGACCCCGACCCACCGGACGACCGGAGTTTTACGGACGTCCGAGCCCCTAGAACGACCGGACGTCCGACCTTTCCGGACGACCGAACCCCTAACCTGAACTGAATTTACGGATGTCCGACCATTTCCGGACGTCCGTAACCTGTAGTTTCAGACTTTGGCTGATTTTTGTTTTGTCCATAACTAATTCATTCGAACTCCGATTTTGACGTTCTTTAGCTCGTTTTGAAGCTATTGACATCCACCTTCCAACAAAAATACCACCAACACAATTTGACTCCATAAAAGTTTTGAAAATTTGGCAAGTTTGCCTAGGCCCTCCACCATATCATCCGCATAGCCACCACCGACTTCCGCAACCAAACCCATTTTGTTCCCCATAGCATTAGTGGTTGCTTGAGTAGTGATTTGAGTCTCTTAAGGTGTTTCGGCTACTTAGGACGATTGCTTCTTCATCAACCACCACCACCACTTCCACATAACTTTGCCCACCATACACTTCAACCACCTCAACTTAACCCAATAGTTGTTTGAGCTTTTTCGAGTTGTGGCTTGTGTCTCCTAAGGTGTTTCGGCTACTTAGGGACGGCAACTTCAACTCCGACACGTGTATAGCCCATCATTCCACTTCCGCATTGCCAAGTGCAAACCACCACCGCATTCCCGCTACCACCATTTGACATTTGTCCTTGAGATTTTGAGTTCGTGGTTTTTCCGTTTCCTAAGGTGTTTCGGCTACTTAGGGACGAGTTTCCATCATCTTGGTATCTACATCAAGAACACCGCCACTCATCATCGCAGCGACGGTAACCTCGACGACACCATTGTATATTCCCTTGCAAATTGCATTGATAACCCCTAGCCCATTTTATGCTACTTGCCTATCGAGACTAGCCATTTGAGTATTGCCGCAACGTTACTTGTGCACATTAGTGATCTACACCATCCGCTGCATATATACCATATCATCTTGGTATCATCATATCATCCATTGTGTCACAATATCGTTCCCACATATACACAATAGCTATATTGGTTTGTGCATTGTGCAAAAGTGGCCATAGAAAAAAAAAGAGAATAAGCTTTTAAGCAAAAGAAAAATAGCAAAGAGCTTGTAAGCAATAGCCATAGCATCCAAATATATCATATGGTATCATACTTGATCATCTTGGATCATTGTGAGAGAAACACCGAACCATACATACATAGCATACTTGGGATAGAAGTTTATCCATTTTGCATCTTATAGGTTGTGCACAAGTGTCGATCCGCCTATTGAGCAATCGTGCTAGCGTCTCTCTTGAGTTGTGCAACACGGCGTTTTGGTGGATTCCACATTTTGAGCTCACTCCTTGGTTGCACGGCCCCATTTATCTATCCGTGTGTGTGTTTCCGTGCCTCATATTGCTATTGGTCTACTTGTTTCGCTTATGAATTTGTGAATCTCTTTCAACATTATTGACTCTTGCTAACACTTTGCATTAAATTTTTGTGCCACTATCCTCACCGAGCTCCTCCATAAGCTTTACTTGTGTAGGTGTGAGAACCGACAAGGATTGGTACCAATAGTGCTATTTTATTGTCCGCATTTGAGTGAACTTGATTCATTTTCAACATCGGTCAAGGTACATTGGTATAAGTTCTTCTCTTCTCCCACTCATATTTGCTCGAGTCTTGTGATGGATAGGCAAGGCATTTCACCTTCGGTCTACAACAACAACGACGAGTTCGATGCCACGAACAACAACTCCAACGCCAAGATGCAAGCTCAAATGGAGGAGATCAAAACCCTCATCAAGTCCTACAAGCGATCTTCCTCATCTTCGAGAAGACGCTCAAGAGCACATGCTTCCGTGCTACCATCTCCGGCAAGATCACATCGGCATCGACACCATCATCAACAAGAACGTGAAGGTCAAGAGCTCAACATCAACAACCGCTCAACGACTTCACCATCTCCTTGGCATCTTCGCCAAGCGACTTCAAGGCATCTTCGCCACTTGGACATACGGCATCTTCGCCAACAAGAACCTCAAGACTACGCCAAGAGAAGCTCCCCAAGCTCAAGTCCGCGACTTCCACGAGCTACTACGACCTCAACATCGACCACGAGATTCCTTTCTATGGGACTCAAGAACCCGAGGAGTACCTCGAGTGGGAGCGTTTGATGGACGACTACCTCAAGCTAGATCAAGTTCCTCCCGAAGATCAAGTGAAGTGCGCCACAAGAAACTTCCACGACTACGCCTCGACATGGTGGCTTCACACACCTTCGGAGTGCTACGACATGAGTTGGTCCAAGATGAAGAGAGCTTTGCGGCGAGAGTTCGTGCCTCCAACCTACACGGAACAACTTCGACGCCAATTGGAGAACACCACCCAAGGTTCCAAGTCCATCGACAAGTACTTCAAGGAGATGAAGATTGCCTTGACGAGCCGTGTGGGCGACCCCATTTCGATGAAGTTCCACTTCATGATGGGATTGAACAACGACATCTCCAAGACTATCTTCCTCGAGAACTACAAGTCCATCGACGACTACTACATTGGTGCTCTCAAGGCGGAACAAGAACTCATGAAGGCCAAGGCCACTCCACCCCAAGCAAACTTCGTGGCAACCAAGCTCTACGACAAGCATGAGGCTAGTACCACCACAAAGTCCAAGCCCGACAAGCTCCAAGACGATGCTCCCAAGTGCGACTTCACCGCCATCCCTCTTTGTGGCATTGATGATGCCGAGTCTACCTTGACTCTTTTTCAAGATGGTGCGGCGACAAGTACGACTACGGAGACCTTCAAGGACCAAGCTTTGGAGGCAAGCGACAAGGTGGCGAGCAAGGATGATGCTTCCATCTTAGGAGGTGAGAGTGATGTTGTGCCATCTTCGGCCTTCATCCACGAGGACGATGAGATGATCGAGCATGGGATTTTCCCTTCGGTCATGGAGGAGAGTGATGATGTGCCATCTTCGGCCTTCATCCATGGCGACAGCGATGAGATGGTTGAGTATTTCACCTCGACCACGGCGACGTATGATGACTTGAGTGACTTGAGCCACCATATTGAGAGTGAGAGTGACTTCACCACTAGCCCCATATATGTGTTGCCCCAATTCCCATGTGAGGAGAGCCACAACCCCCACCACTTGAGTGAGATGAGTGATTCCACCATACGTGAGTTTGAGTGCACCTATTTTGAGGGAGTGAGTGAACCACCACATAGAGAGTGAGATAGTTGATAGGTCTAGTGAGGCCATTTGCATTTCTAACAACTTGACCTCTACCTCTATTGTGTCTTCTCATTTGGTGCTAGGTCCCATTTATGATGACGCCTCGATCCTCGACGACTTCGTCCTCCCTTTGGACAAGACGATGGCCATGGTGGAATATGATGCACCCCCCACATGGTTCCATCAAGATGAAGATGACCACCATTTGGTCTTCCCCACCTCACCTACACCACTTGAGTGGAATGACAAAGGTAACAAAGGTGACGGTGATGCTCTCGTCCCACTAGTGGACTATTTTGACATTGATTGCTTGCATGATGTTGATCACCCTATTAACATGCTTCATTCTAGTATGATTTCCCCATGTGATGATTTGCCCATTTATGATGAATATGATGATTCTCATGTGGAGTCTATTAGTTGTGATGCCATGTTACATAGGATTTCTTGTGACAATTCTTTAGGTCACATCATGTTTGCTAATCCGCTTGACTTGTCATATGCTATGCATGAGATCAACCATATGTCTTATTTGCAATCTCTTCATAGTGACTATGCATATGCCATTAAAATAAACCCAATTTGCACATATGGCATACATGACAAGCCCATGGTTATTGGCATTTGTTTTTCTTGTGATGATATTGATATGCTTCCTTTGCATCATTTATCTCATATGCCATGCCATGACCACCTAGCTTCGGATATGCATTGTTTTGGATGTTGTCCATTTTCTCCATGTGATGTTTCCGATATTGCTCATGAGGAGACCCCCATAGTTTCCTCATACATTTTAGGAGATTTTGATTCATCCCATTCATTGCATGATCCCAATACTTGTGTGCACCATATGCTCCCCATGAATAAACATGATATTGATGTGCCATATACTTGCATTCTCAATTTGTGTCCCCATCGTGTCATACATAATAACTATTCTTTCATGATGGATGACATGTTCTTATACCATGCATCAAATTTCTTTGAGCGATGCTTATCTTGTGCTAACTCACACGTGCACATACACATCATGATGGATGATGTGTACATTTACCACGCCACACAATTTCTTTGG
>JAHIAM010004334.1:0-34984 GCA_021605205.1 Aegilops longissima | reverse complement strand
TCTTGTATGTGGATGACATACTACTGATCGGAAATAATGTTTCGATGCTAAACTCGGTCAAGGAATCATTGAATGGCAAGTTTTTGATGAAGGACCTTGGTGAGGCAGTCTATATTTTAGGCATTAAGATCTATAGAGATAGATCGAGGAGGCTGCTCGGCTTAAGCCAGAGCACGTACATAGATAAAGTGTTGAAGCGGTTCAACATGAGTGAGGCGAAGAAAGGGTTCTTGCCGCTCTCACATGGTATAAGGCTAAGCGAGACTCAGAGTCCTTCGACATCCGATGAGCGGCAGATGAGTAGGATTCCGTATGCCTCAAAGAATCGGATCCATCATGTATGCCATGATATGTACAAGGCCCGATGTTGCTTTTGCAATAAGCCTAACAAGTAGATACTGTGCCAACCCGGTGAGAGTCACCGGGCAGCGGTAAAGACTATTTTGAAGTACCGAAAAGGACTAAAGAGATGTTCCTAGTTTATGGAGGTGAGGAAGAGCTCGTCGTGAGGGGTTACGCCGATGCTAGTTTCCAAGCCGGCAGAGATGATTGTCGATCACAGACCGGATTCGTACGCCCCGAACGGAGGAGCAGCAATCGATGAGTTCCAAGCAGGATACGGTGGCGATTCTACCACGTGTTTAATACATTGTGGCTTGTGAAGCTGCAAAGGAAGGTGTTTGATCCGCATTTTCTGGATGATCTTGGTATTTTCCCAGCCTCGTGAAACCGTTGGACCTTTATTGTGATAATTCTGGTGCCATCGCACAAGCCAAGGAGCCGAGGAATCACCACAAGGTCGGACACATAGACCGAAATATCACCGATACGAAAGATCGTAAGAATGGTGATGTAGAGTTATGCAAGATTCACACGGATGCTAATGTTGCAGATCCGCTGACTAAGCCGCTTCCACAACCCAAGCATGAGGGGCACGTTAGAGCTATGGGCATTCGGCGTCTATTTGATTGACTCTAGTGCAAGTGGGAGACTGTTGGAGATATGCCCTAGAGGCAATCATGTATGATGATATTTCCTATGTGTTTATGAATAAAGATAGTCCTTGGACATTATCAATGATGTGTATCGCAAGTATGTGACTTGTTTGTGGGACTATGCATTGTATGATGACTGTCCTAAAAGGTCCCTAGTCAAAAGGGCTATGTGGACGCCAGCCGACTAGACGGCATATGACACGGTCGATGGCTTGGTCTCACTAGCCATGGAGCATTGGATGCTAACCAGATAATATGGACTTGAAAGGTTCTGGTCGATTCGACATAGTCGGATCCGAAGTCGAGATAAGGTCCGAGTCGGACAGACCCAACTATGAGCGCAGCGATATGTCATCTGTGAGTCTCTAGTACAACATACGCTCTATGTCCTAAGACCTGAGTGACACATGTACTGGATGGTGACAGATTTGCTTTGGCCCGACCAAACGCTACTCCGTGACTGGGTAGTTACAAAGGTAGGTTTCGGTTTGTCCAGCCCCATGCTGCGAGACACGGTCGAGCAAGATGGGATTTGCCCTCCGATCAGAGAGATATACTCTGGGCCCCTCGTGATCTCGACCAGAATAGCATGGCCATGCGACAAGGATTATGAGATAATTCGGATTGTGGTCGGTATCACCGAACGAAAGAGGTCGGGTTAGCACAAGGATGACAGTCTCGCCTTGAGCCCAACAACATATATCGTGCGGCAAAGGGAATGTATGTGACACGCCAGGCTGTTTCGCTGACCAGCTTCATCGCTCGCTGGTGGTCGGCACGCCTTTGCTAGAGGTCGCTACCAACCGTACAGGTCGGAGGTGATCCGAACTGTGACCAAGCCGACTTGAACCTAAGGGGTCGCGCGCTTAAGGGAAGGAACCTATGAGGTCAGTTCAGAGGACACCGGTCGGATGTGATCCGAATCGACTAGGAACGTGACCGAATAGACTTGAGCTTTAGGGTCCGTGGCGAGACCAAGTGTTGAGCCCGCGACGGACGCCTATATAAAGTGGAGGTGCAGCACACTCAGGCAGTTGATCGCTTTGGTGCTGCGACTAGGGTTTGCATGTGTTGCGAATAGCCACCTCCACTCGCCGCCGATCGTGTGATCGGACCTAGCAGTCCGCCGCCGACGACGTTCCTCCCGCACGCCGCGGATACCGTTAGAGGCGGTGCACTTGCGCCAGCCCGCGAACTCGTCCACGTGGGATCGGACGACCGCCGCCGAGGGAGATCGAACGAGGAGGAGACGATCCACGCAGACGCCGCTGCCCCAACTCTTCTTCGCTGCACGGCATCTGCGCTGCCTAGTGGTAACGAATCGTGATCCATCTCCGTAGCATGTTCCTGGATGTTCTGCGCGTAGGAATTTTTAATTTGCAAATGACGCACCCTACCGTGAGAACCCAAATACATTTGACCTGAGTGCTAATGTTTCAGGCTATAGAATCTGATGGAGCAAGACGATCTCCACCTTTTTCCGCCATTGCTCTTTAACAACGGTTTAATGTCCGTAGTCCGTTTCAAAACCATTCATATCTTGACGGCATTTCTCACCCACTATTCTTGTTTCCAAACAACGCCCATTAGGGATTGGACTTGTGTCGGAGCACGATATATCACTGCCTAGTAGGAAGATTTTGTTCAGTAGGCGATTTGGACGAGGTTACCTTGACAACCAACCCAGAATTACGCAGGAAGGTGCTTTTTGCACTGTTAGTGGAGAGATACTAATGCACTGCAGCAAGAGGTTACATTGTGCCTGTAGTAGCCTCGTCACCTTCAGGTGGTTGCGGCTGTTCAATCATTTGTTCCATAGCTTCCTGAAAGTTTGAACTTGTAGATTTGTGTACCAGTGAGTTACTAATGAGACAAAAACAAACAAAGTAGGTTAAATGTTTGTACATAACTTATTTTCGTGAACTATTGTAATACATTAGCATGTATTGTAGTGCCAACTACATAATAAAATCACTTTCGGAACATATGTCCATGTAGCATGCCTGCTGTATTGTCTATTTCCTCACATTGGTTGACATCTAAGGATAAAGAGACATGGTTTAAAGTAGGATGAACATAGTATGACATCATTCATATCATGGGCAAACAGATATAAAACAAACAGGCTATTTTATCATTGTGTGTGCACGTGAACATAACAACTTGATTACAGATCAAGACCAAAAGAATATCCTTCATCTCTTTTAAACCATGTAAGGTGAAATGATACGTTAAGACAAATGTGTATAAAAGTGAATAGAGTAACTGACATTGGCTGCAAACCAAGTAGTTAAATGAACACATCACAATACCAATCAGTTCAAGGCAGGAGGAGTAAGGACTTACAACAGCGACTTCAACTGGTGTGCTCATGCCCTTCATCTTGCTGGTGTGGCAATCCTTGAAGATTTGCACTGCATTCGGTTCAGGTTCTTTTTGGTCCGCACGGGCTTTCCGTTGTATTTGGAACAAGTCAATATACATACGATAATATGGCACAAAAAATAAGGAAGTAGCAACTATTTACAAGAGCCTCGCAGTGTGCAATATAGCTACGAGATCCTATTGTCTATTGGAATTTCACTTTAGAACGGTTGGTTTTGTTCTTCAAACAGTTAGCCTAGAAGAAGATACACTTGTAAGGCACATACATAAATACAATTTCAATATGTGGTCTGATCAAATACATATAGCCTACGATACTTTGGACCGCACTCAGTGTTTAACGAGGGCTGTCCAAATTTCATCATCGTAATATATTCCACTTGAGATGTTTGGGCGATTTCATTGTTAGCCTTGCCTTCAAAGTGAGATTTTCTAAGGTGGTACCGACATCGTCATGAGAACATAATGAAAACATGAGTGCATGCTTGTTTAGTTGCATCATCTTTCGGATCCAACTTGAACCTCATCTGCTGAAAAAGAATGTGAGTCTTATTAGGAGGAAGCTAGAAAGTATGGGACAGAGCAAGACAATATTACTAATTGCGATGAATAACATTACTTACGGATAAATGGTCAAGGAAGGTGTTAAACTGGTATTGTCTTTCTCATTCCTCAGATCGATCCACGTTGGGACGATACGCGCATGACACCTAACGGCAACAGCTGCCTCTGATACTAACTTGGCTGACTCTGTAGCATCACGTGGCCATTTTAACCTGCCTCAAAATGGATCTCCATTCTTCCTCCTTTAGATTTTTTTAATCTGTCAAGCATTATCCCCGATGTATGTTTCCGCTTGCGCCGTGGTGCTAGTTCAACAACGAATATGGAAAGTGTTAGTGTACATCAAACTGTGAGAGTACATATAAAGGAGCATGCAATCGCAACTTGACTCGGCCAGTACCGTCTTGGTGTTGATGCTCATGAGGTTCATCTGATCTTGCCAAGTCCTGTTGTGTCAACAGTGCTTCGGAAGTAGTGTTAAGTGTGAAGGCAGCTTGGGAACCGCCGCCAGAGCAAACAAATGAGTAACTGGTTGAGATGTCGGTGATACTTGAAGCGGATGCTGCAGCTGGTGGAGCATGTGATACTGTGTTTGTAGATTTAGCTGGTGGATTTGGACCTTTTACTGCACTATAAGTACCAGCAGAATCTCGACGGCAGAGCCTTTTCCGTTTCACCCGACGAGTAACAGCACTCCCTACTATACTATTTTCCTTGCTCTTTTTTGATTTTGCCATGTCAGGCTGTACCCACAACACAAAAGAATAAAATCACTCTTCGTAACTCATTGATGCATGATACGCATAAGCAATACTTTGATGTAAGACAACCGTATGAGGATGGAATATGTAAGAAAAACAGACGGCATGACATATTCACAGCTACAATGTGCAAACTAAGGTATGATTTTCAAGAAAATAGAAGTAATGCAAGCTAGACACCATATGAAAGATGCAACTAATATTACTCGCCAAGTTAAAAGTGTCTTGTCATAAGTGGCAATTCGAAAATTAGAAGCAAGACAACGTAGAAATCAATGCAAGATGCAACCACTATCAAACTGCCATGTTAAAAGCGCCCAATCATGAGTTATCGATGCGGGATACACAACAGCAGTACTTTGATGTAAGAACATGGTATGATAGATAGATGCAGTGTATTCTAGACATAGAAAGCCATGTCATATGCACATGTATAACGATAAACTCAGCAGGTGCAATTTAATCAAAATAGAAGAAATACAGGCTAGACAACATATGCAACATGAAACCAATTATCACACTATCAACTTAGAGCAAGCACCGCGATGGTGGAGTCTGGAGATGAACTCATCATGTAGACTTGGGACTTCAACTTCATTAGCAGAGCAATGGCAAATCTAGAGAGTCTCTGTTTATGTCGGTGCGGAGTACCACCAACATCCCCTAACTTACTCTTTTCCTTCCTATTTTCTCGATATTGCCTTATGAAGTCAAAACCACAAGAAGATGAATAAAATTAGCTCTGATAACTGGTTGATGCATGATATGATTTAACACTACTTTGATGTAAGGCAAGCGCAGGAGGATGGAATATATACAAAAAAGACAGCGTTTCATATTCACACGCATTTATAGGAGGATGGAATATGTATGAAAAACAAGAAGCGGAAGGCATTTCAAAAAATTAGAAGAAATGAAAGCTAGGCACCATATGAACATGCAACCAATATCACTCTATCGTAAAAAGTGTCTCGTCAGAAGTGCCATTTCAAGAAATTAGAAGCAAGACAAGCTAGAAGACAATGCAAGATGCAACCTACATCACAGTCCCAAGTTAAATGTGTCTTATGGGTAAGTGATCGCTGCAGGTATAAGTTGTAAGCTACGCAGATGCAATTCAACATAATCGAAGCAATACAAACTAGACATCATACGGAAAACGCAACCACGTATAACAGTTCCATGTAAGAGCAAGCACTGTGATGGTGGAGTAGGGAGATGTGCTCATCATGTACACGATGTTCTAGAAACAGAACACGTGTCATATTCATAGGCATTATGTGTAAAGTAAGCAGATGCAATTCAAGTTAGAAGCAATACAAGCTAGACATCATACGCAACATGCAACCACATATAATAGTGTCAAGTTAGAGCAAGCACTGTGATGGTGGAGTAGGGAGATGTGCTCATCATCTACACACCACGTTGACTGTCCAGCCTTGTGTTGTCTTGGGAATCTTGTTGGGAGGATGGCGGAGTAGAATCAGAGACCCCCTGCTTGAGTTGTTCAAGGACCACCATCATCCACCGCCGGACTAATTTCCTTCAGTTGTAATGATTTTGCATTGTGAAGTCAAACCGATAAGAAAAAGGAATAAAATTCGCTCTTCGTAACTCATTCATGCATGATACCGATTTAACACTACTCGGATGAAAGGCAAACACATGATGCGAGGATGGAATATGTATGAAAACAGGATGGTGTGACATATTCACACCTATGATTTGGTAACTAAGTAGAAGGCATTTCAACAAATTAGAAGCACTGCAAGCTAGACACCATATGAAAGATGCAACCAATATCACTCGCCAAGTTCAAACTGTATGGCGCTTTCAACAAATTAGAAGCAAGATATGCTAGAAATCATATGCAAGACACAACCAATATCATAGTGGCGACTTAAAGGTGCCTTATCATAAGTGACTGATGCGGGATATGCAAGAATAGTAGTATGATGTAGAAACAGGAACACATGTCATATTCACAGCATTATGTGTAAAGTAAGGATGCAATTCAACAAAGTTAGAAGCAATACAAGCTAGACATCATACGCAACATGGAACCACATATAATAGTGCCAAGTTAGAGCAAGCACCTGTGATGGTGGAGTAGGGAGATGTGCTCATCATCTACACAGCTACGCTGACTGCCTAGCCTTGCGTTGTCTTGCGAATCTTGTTGGGAGGATGGCGGAGTAGAATCTGTAGAGAACCTCCGCTTTGATTTGCTCGGAAGGACCACCATCATCCAATGCCTTGCCAATTTCCTTCAGCTTTATTGATTTTGCATTGTGAGGTCATACCGACAAGAAAAAGGAATATCATTCGCTTCTTGAAACTCATTCATGCATGATATCGACGTAACACTACTCGATGAAAGGCAAAGTCATGATACAAGGATGGAATATGTACGAAAAATGGACGGCTTGACATATTCACACCTATGATGTGGTAACTAAATGTAAGGCACTTCAACAAATTAGAAACACTGCAAGACACCATATGGAAGGTGCAATCAATATCACTCGCCAAGTTAAAACTGTCTCGTCATAGGTATGCTCATCAAACTAGAAGCAATACATGCTAGAAATCATATTCAAGATGCAAACCAATATCACACTGCCAACTTAAAGGTGTCCCATCATAAGTGACTGATGCAGGATACACAAGAAGAGTAGTTTCATGTAAGAACATGGTGTGATAGATGATATAGTATGTACCAAAAACAGGAAAGCGTGTCATATTCACATGTATCATGTGTAAGCTAAGCAGATGTAGTTTACACTAATTAGGAGCAATACGAGCTAGACACCATATGCAACATGCAACCAGATATCACATCGCCAAGTTAGAGCAAGCACCTTGGATGGTGGAGTAGGGGAGCGGAGACTTGGACCATGTAATGCACTATCAAGACAAGGAGAATCGGCAGATGTCTGCTTACGTTGTCAGCAGAGGACCACCATCATCGCCTTCCTTACTTTTTCCTTCCTCTTTCTTGATTTTGCCTTGTCAAGTCAAACCCACAAGAAAAAGGAATAAAATTTGCTCTTCGTAACTTATTGATGCATGATACTGATGAACACTACTTTCATGTAAGGCAGCCGCATGATAGGAGGATGGAATATGTACGAAAAACAGGACGGCGTGACATATTGACATGTATGATGTATAAAGTGTAAACTAAGCACAAGGTGCTTGAACTTGTTAGAATCGATGCAAGCTAGAAACCATATGAAAGATGAAACCAATATCACTCTGCCAAATTAAAAGGGTGCCCTAAAAAATGCATTTGACCAAATTAGAAGCAATACATGGCAATAGGCTAGAAATAATATGCAATATGCAACGAATAAAGGTGACTCATCGTAAGTAATTGATGCAGGATACAAAAGAGAGGTAGTTTCATGTAAGAACAAGGTTAACACATAGATGTAGTGTGTACCAAAAATAGGAAGGCATGTCATATTCACAGGTATAGTGTGTAAACTAAGTAGATGCAATTTACCCTAATTAGAAGCATTACAAGCTAGACACGATGCAACATGCAACCACATATCACATCGCTGGTTGGAGCAAGCACTGTGATGGTGGTGTAGGGGAAGTGCTATCTTCACGTACAGAGCAACGTTCAATATCTTCATTTAGGCTTGCTGTTTCTTGAGAATCATGTGGAGAGGATGAAATTGCATTCTTTATAAGAGTATTGTGTCTCATATTAACCCACGCAGTGGACTGTCTCATCATAAGCGATAGACGCAGGATACACAAGAACAGTAGTTTGATGTAAGAACATGGTGTGATAGGCAGATGTAGTATGTACCAAAAACAGGAAGGCGTGTCATATTCACATGTATAATGTGTAAGCTAAGGAGATGCAATTTAACAAATTAGGAGCATTGATGAGGGATACACAAGAGAAGTAGTTTGATGTAAGAACATGGTTAATAGAAAGACGTAGTATGTACCAAAAATAGGAAGGCATGTCATATTCACAGGTATAATGTGTTAACTAAGCAGATGCAATTTACCCTAATTAGAAGCATTACAAGGTAGACACCATATGCAACATGCAACCACATATCACACCGCCAAGTAAGAGCAAGCACTGCGATGGTGGTGTGGGGAATTATGTGATCAACTAGAGAGCTACGTTGACTATCTTCATTTAGCCTTGCTGTTTCTTGAGAATCATGTGGGAGGATGACACCGCACTCTTTAAACGAGTAGGGCGCCTCATAGTAACCCACCCGGTGACTGCCTCATCATAAGTGATTGACGAGGATACAAAAGAGCATTAGTTTGATGTACTAACATGGTTAATAGACATATGTAGTATGTATCAAAAACAGGAAGGCATGTCATTATCAAAGGTATAATGTGTAAAGTAAGAAGATGCAATTTAACCAAATTGGAAGCAATACAAGCTAGAAACCATATGCAACATGCAACCACATTTGACAACAAGGGTTAAAGCAAGCACCTGGATGGTTGTGTGTGGCAATTGAGATCATCAACGCAGAGCTACTTTTATCGTCTCCAATCACGACATCGCACCCATTAGAGCGTTGAAACTCTTAGTGCTTATCTTCGAATTACACCGAGCGACTTCTGTCTTTTCTTTTCTGCATTCATCAACACCGTGTCGTAGTCTGAAATACCCATGCATAAAAAACAATAGTGTGAGTATGGGTGAAGTGTGTGCACAATTAGTACAAAGGTAAAGGTAGCGAGATAGCAGGTCGGTGAGAAATAAATGACGGAGACATATGATAGCTCTACAACATGCATGGCACACTCAATTACTAAAGGATTCTATGAAAAAAATAGTCGACTGAAAGCAAATAGGTCAGTCCATTTTTTCTGCACCGTCCGATGTACAAAGAACGGGGAGATCGCCTTCATCTACCTCCAGCCACCGGTGTTGACGATCTTCCTCGAAACACCAGCGACCATCGGCCAAGATTCTCCCCGCCTGCGCCTCGACTCGACCTCACCGCACCGCCGTGCTTGGCACCGCCTCGCCATCCATTCAAGCCCCGCCGACCTCCAGATCGGGCGCAAGCAGCCTCTGCCCCACACCCCTATGATAGACATCGATCGCCGCCTCGGGAACAGCGGACTAGGTGCTCCGCACGCCTAAGCGGGTGCGTCTTCTTTTAATTGCGGTTTGACTGACCCTGAATTGAAATCCAGGCGGGCTACTGACCTCTAGCAAAGGTGAAATAGTAAAATGGAGGAAACCTTGTGCATTTAGTATCACGAAGAAGATGCAGTAAGAAGCACTCAACTAGTTTCTTTCATGGGATGAATACGGTGTGAGCGGAGACGTAAGATTTGCACGAATAAGGGAAGAGGAGTACCTCTTTCTGCTGGCAGTGCTGTTTTCTCCTTCTGTTTTCCGACGATCTTGTTGTTCGCCGAAACCGAAGTTGTGGAGGACGGTGCAGCCTTGGACGAACCCATGGCCAAGTTGTTGAGTGAAAGCGGTGGCCGTCTGTCGGCGGGAAGCAGATCCAAGGCGGCGAACGACGGCAGAAGGGAACAACTCCGGTGCGGTGGACGGTTATGATAGTGGAGCCGCAGCAAAGGAGGCGCAGGACGGCGTGGTCGGAGTGGTTCTGCACGGCGCATGTTGGCGCCAAGATCGTGGAGGCAGCTCTACCTCGGCTTCAGCTGCTAAGTCCTTGAGGGCGCTATGGTTGCGGTTATGCTGGACGACGACGCCGGGTACCGCCTCCGCATGATGGAGGAGGGCGGCGTGGATTGGCCGCTATGGGGTGGAGGACGGAGGAGGTTGGGGTTTCGCGGCTGGTGGAGAGGGCGTTTTCGCGCCCACGGAGTATGAACGGGGAAACAGAGGGAGGCGAGGAACTAAGGGGGAACAATCTTTCGGTTTGAGATGCGCTTGTTTGAAATTTGGGGAAAGTTACAAACTTTGCCCCCATCTAAAATTTTGGACATATTGCGGGTTGGGGGTAGGACAGTCATGTCAGGTGTTCCAAATGTGGGCGGGATAGATTTCGGCCGAGCGCATGGGTGTTTAGGCGGCCACGGCGTATGAATGCTTCTCGGAGGCGGTTGAGACTGGCGTCTTGGTGAAGTTACACACCTACCCCAGTTTAGACCTTTGGACATCAGGCCGATAAGCTACACGGGCCAGAGTTAGGATAGTAATTTCCTACCATCAAAACATTAGTCTCGCACGGTTTCGGGTGACTAGAGGCCTATTTGGTGCTTCGTTCAATATTTGGGAGCAGAAGCATTAACGTTTTCTGTTCTCTTGAATTGAACTTTCAGGATTTGTCAAACTTCACAAATCTTTACTCTTGAAAATCCTAAAGCTACGATTATTTTGGAATGGAGGGGGTACATTTTAATATACATTGTACACGAGTATATATTAAAAAATATGCAACTTACCTCAGTTCATGCATGGTTCCAGGTATAATCTCCTTGGTTGCAAAAAAAAGTTAGATATGCGTATGAATATATATACCATGTTCAAACTCACAACAAAGATTGATGCCCCCTTTTACATCTGATTTACAAATGCCATTATCTCAGGTTCAAATAGATGAATGCACTTCCTATGAATTCGAATCTTCGAAACCCCCTTTATGTTGAATTCGACATGTATTTTATTTCGTAGCTAGCAATTTGGAATGTATCCATGCAAGTGACAAATGTATAAAGTGCTTCACACTAACAACATGGAGTGCACTAATTAATGTTTATATATGAATTGCAAAAGCATCCATTGCCTGTATTTCAAACCGCTCTCACTTTATGGATCGATAATATGAAATAAACACATGCACATGCTAGAATTCAATAGAGTATGGGTGTCTGATAGACCGATTTTCGTCCATACGCAATTTTGCAAAATTCATGATCTCATCCAAAAATAATAATGCCATTTATATTTTAATTTAATGCGTAGAACCGCCTTTTACACGTAGATATCTCTCTATCTAACGCATAAGTGCACACACTTTATATGCATCGGCATTTCTCTTTCACACATGCTCACAATCTCTTTCATGGTGTCGGGGTGTCTCATGCACATGCTCTCTCTGTTTCTCTATCTCTCTTTCTGACTACTATGTACCACTCTTTTCACTAATCTCAGTTGGAAAACACTATTTCTCTCACATGCATATATACACATGCACGGTCTCTACTAGCCCTCTATACGCACATATATGTGCCTACGTGTCTCCCTTACGCACATTATCTTTAGGCCTCTCTCGCACACATTGCCCCCGACACACCTCTCTAATAGTAGTTGGCAGATATGATTTCATCATATCATTCGGTAGGATATCCCTGGCTGTTAGGCTGGATGGTAATACGAGGCAAAGTTTTACCCTAGTTCGGATCGGACCCATGTAGTTGAAGAAAGAGCCTACTCCTGGTACTGTATATTAGTGTTAGAGGTGTGTAGAAAGTACACGTGAATACCAAGCATTGTACGTGTGTGTATACTATCGACGAACTAGCCCCCAAGATTGTATAACATACTAAGGGCCTAGGGTTACAAATCATATATAGTCGACTTATCACCAGTGGGGATAGAGTCCTCCGCGACTCTGGTAGCTTCGTGTTGTACGCCGTGTCCTCCACATGGGTCTCCGTATAACACGTCTCGGTCCAACCTATATGTGGAGCAGGATGGAACTGACCCATGAGTCTTCATGTTGACCCACCACAACTAGAAATGATGTGCCCACCACACCACACACGCAATCGGCCACTAAGAAAATAAGCATATACAATAGTACAACGGTATCTAGCTCACGATACGCTCCATATTTTGTTGATGACACCAAGGACTTTGTATTTGATGCGTTCAGATTTTGTTGACGACGCTTACGGTCATTGTATTTGAAGCGAAAGCACGATATGGTCACCGGACTTCAGAATAAGCTCATCACGGTCACCACATAAATTTTGTCGTGCTAACCAACATGTGGTTGGATGGTTAGAGGACGGTGGTTTCTCGAGCCCACCAAGGTTAAAGTCCCGGTGCTCGATTTATCTTGTGTTAATTTCAGTATTTTCCGCGATGTACGCTCAGGGGAGGAGACGTTCCACTGACCACGAGGCACCTATGGTGACTTCGTAAAATATCAAGATCATATATGCTGGCCCACTCTCGGCCGCGCGGCGCAGACCGGCGTGGGGAGTGGTTTTGGGAGGGCGGGCCAGCACGCCGCGGCGGGCGGGCGGTTCGCCGGTGGTGGCTAGCGGCTCGGGGGTGGAGTTTGATGATAAACTAGAGGCCCTTCATTTCGTGATCCAACGATCGGAAAATCTAATGACCAGAGATGAAAAAGTCACCGACCGACGTAGCCTCACCTCAAGACGTATACATGCACGCACGCAAGAAACGCATGCATGTAGGCGCAACACCGACACGCATACATAACGCACACACGCACGCATGCCGGGCGCAACACCGACACGTACACATGCACTCACGAACACACGCACGTACGCACCCATGCATGCAACACTGAAACGCACCCTTGCACGTACGCACCCATGCATGCAACACTGAAATGCACCCTTGCACACACGCAACACCCGCACGCCTGCATGCACACAGCACACGATGCAAGACACACACTTAACTACATGAAAAAGATGATGTCACACTCAATGAACAATCATCGATTTATGAAATGCCCGCTTCTGACCACCCTGGCCCACCAAAGGGTCACTGACTTGTAGGCCATGCACCCAAAGAGCCCACACGTCAGTGGAAGAACGGCGCGGTGTCCTAGGTTAGAGTCTCGGGCGCCACTCGCGGCACGCCCGGCTGAACACGCCCGCGCCGCATTCAAACGCCCATGAAACCCGCCTGTGGAAGCCGAGAAACCCACTCGACACACGTCTGCTCATGACCGGGCGACGTTAACGCAACGCCGGACGAGCTCCTCCTATCCGCCGCCTATTTAATCTCCTATTTAAACGGGCCAAACGCCGCCAATAATCGCACACCTCCGCCGCCCCTATCTCTTCCACCATTTTGTCCACTCTACAATGGCTTACGAAGAGTAGTTATTCCGATCCAAGCCGGGTTGGGTAGCCCGCGGATACGAAGCTATGCAGCTCGCTGATCCACCTCCTCCTCGCCCGACGGAGCCGCTTGCGCCCCGGGCCGCGTGCGGTTCAGCAACTCGCCGCTCAAGGCCAGCTCGACGAGGAGCGGCGCACGGGCGTCGTTGTTGCCGTCCATGCCGCCGCCTCGTACCGCGTCTCCCATTTCTATGGCCGAGACTCCCATGCCGGCGGCCGCACCATGCAAGCAGCGACATAAGCCAGGTGCACAGAGAGCGACGAGTCGGTGTCCAGCGCCTCCGCGTCCGCCGCCATCATCGAGGAGAAGTAGAACACGGGAGGCCGCCGCTACTTGGGTCCCATGAAGGCCACCGCGGAGGAGACGCCGGCGTACACAGCAGGTGTCTTGCCGGATCCTTTTGTTGCGAGGACCTTCGCCGACCCGCATGGGCTCCACGGAAGAGGTCAATGTTAGATGAACTCGAGCCGTGCCGCCATGGCGGCGAAGTAGTGGCCGTGATGAACTCGAACCTATGTCGGCCACCATCATCTTCGCACCAGCCAATGATATCAGTTGGGCAGGGGGAAGCGAGCCGCCCTTTGCGCTGAAGCATATACCGGGCTCTCGCAGTCCGGTGATCGTGTTGCCGGACATGAGGAACACAAATCGATCGGCGGGCCACCATTTAGGCCATGTATTATATACCTGTGCTGTCCGTAACTAGCACCGTAGTTCATTTGAATGTAATGAACCGCCATGTTTTGTGAAAATCCGTATTTTATATGATTTCCGCCGTTGTTTATATGAAATACCCGTGGTTGCGTGAATGAGTATCGCTTGTTCACGTGTTTGCGTGAATTTCTTCCGTTGGTTGAGTTGCTGTCATAATGTGTGCGGCTACGGTTGGATGGCGAATTTGCGGGTCGCCGGTCGGTCTGTAGGCGGCTCGCGGCGGCGCTAGGGACAAAAACACAGCTCGTATGAGCTCGCTCCAACGTCGCTACTGGAGTATGCATGACAAAGATGAGCACCGAGCTGCTCGCTCATCGGTGGCAAAGGCACTGTGGACAAAAGGGTCGCCAATATTTTGGCTACCCCGGCAAGATCCAAATAGCCCTCCCAACAGATTCAAATCCTCGCTCGCTGTGGAATTTTGCCATGTGTTGTTTTCATGGACTAGCAAGATGCCCGTGCATTGCACGGAACATCAAGATGCATTGTTTTACAAACTCCCACATGCATGCAAGGGATAATTAATGTCCTCCTTTGCTAGAAACACGAGGCAAACACCATTAATATTGCATCGATTAGTGTTAGTGGCCTTGTATATCTGCAAATTGTAATTTTGACAGTGGCCCCTTGTATATAAAAATGGAGGGAGAAATATGAGAGATAAGGTGAGGAGGAGTGGGGCATGGTGCCATGGTGGTGACTGGTGGTCGGACTGGGCGGAGGCATGGGGATGGACGGCGCATTATGTCTAGGTTTGTATCTCTCTCACACACACACCCACGTAGGTGGGGACGTGCACGAAGAGAAGAGGTGCACGCACGCGCACGTACTCCCTTCTCTTTCCCAAGCACACCCAAGCGGGTACACGGTGGAGCTCATTTCTGTACGAAAAAGGCAGGCCACGTGGTAATTTGGCACGTGTACTGGTTGTCCACTTGGTGGAGGGAGGATTGTCTATCACGGGTGAACAAACAAATTGCGACTTGACGAGTTATGTTAAATTAAAAAAAGAGGCAAACCATGTGGGGCCTACCTTAGAGGCAAGGCTCTATACACTGGAGTACTTTTGATGTGTCCCGTCAACTCGCAGAACGAGGAGAAACTTGCTTAGTACACCGTCTCCCCCGCCCACGGGCGCGGTGGCTCGCATGATGAGGTGAAGCTAGAGTACTATTGTACGCCTTTACGCCCGCTCCCTCGCCCATGCGTGCGGTGGCTCGCAGCACGAGGAGAAAATTTTACTACTCCCTCCGTTTACTCCTCGTCCCTACTACGTAGTTTGGTTAGTACTCCCTCTATTTACTTATAAAAGGCCACTATAAAAAATACATTTTGCATCTATACAAGGCCACAAATAGTAATCGAGACAAAAGTTACTACTCCTCCTTTCCAGCTTTATGGCTCAATTTCAAAATCTCTCCAACCAAGGTAGACGGTGAGTGGTCGAATTAATTTCGTAGTTTGCACAAAGACGCTCATTTTTCTCAAGAAGTTATGTTTACCGAGGCATTAATTAGAACGTAATGCATGAATGACCACTAAATTTCCATGAACTTGTACATGCATTGGTTAGTTTCTCTTGACATCGCTATGCCGGGTGATCTAACGCACCTCAAATCCAACATGTAATGCTACTACTACTAGTATAGTACTAGAATTGAGACTTATCAAACAAAAAAACGAATGTTTTTAGATGAGCCCTATAAACCCTAGTGGGTACATACTCCGTGAAAACAGATTTTTCCAAAACTAAGTCGCCCTTTCATGAATTCTGTAGTATACCTCCGCCGACGCCCTTTCATGAATTCTATACTTCCTTTCACCGACATGTGGGACATATAGCAATCGGGCCGACGTGTCAAGCACCAAATAACAGTGTAGAACAGCAGGGAGGACGCACCCCACTCAGATCGCCCAAAGTTAGTAATGAGCAATGAGACGCCAAATCACAATGCCGCACCTTCCTGCACGGATGAAGCAACCACTATTTCACACTTCGGTTCGACATCATCTCAAACCATGTACTAGTATTGCTTCTGCCTCAAGAGGGACACGCGCATCGCCTTGGTACATCATGACACATGGGACAACATGACAAGCCATGCTCCCCCGCTGATCGCTGGGTAAAATCACCTCATTTTTACTATACTTCCTCCGGATCGGTTTACTACATGGCATGCACGTCGTTCTAGGTTGAGAATTTAACTGGCTATATATATGTGATGAACAGTACGCTAGCCTTTTAAAAAATGTATACTTTTGTACAGTAGTACTCCACTATCGATGGATTGCGCCATGGAGCAAAAATTGAAATTTTTAAAAAGGTGGTACATATAGAGAGAGCGCTCACGCCAAATTATGCATATAGTACTATTAAAAAGCTAGTACGTATTAATTGGGGTGATAAATTCTATTAAAGAAATACTAGTACTAGTATGTACATACTCAAGAGTTAAAGTAACGAGAAGAAACATAACATAGTTCTGCTGGGGCTCAAAGACACAACACACCCTCAAATTAAACTAAGCACACCTGAAATTAAACTACGCAACTAATCCAAAGAGACACCGCATTAGAAGTTTAGAACCGCCATGAGCAATGACACTGCCACCTTACTCGGAGTCCTCGTCCACGTCCTCGACTTCGTCCTTGTCCCTCTTCCTCTTGGCCGATACTTCTTTGCTTGAACCGCCAACTTGGCTGTTGCTCTTCATCCAACCCTTGTAGATATTGAAACAAAGGTAGCCATTCATGGCAGCGTAGTGGATGTGGTCTATATCTAGTACATTCCGCTGCAATGCATGACGATGATACGTGTAATGAGGCTTCTCCAGTTTGCGGTACGAAGGATGAACCATGGCTCCTGCCAGGGTCAGCATTGAGGGCTAACGAGAGGGCACCAGCCGATTCTTCTGGAGGTCGAAGGGGTTGCCTACAACGAGGCCTATCCGACGCAGGACTTCTTTATCGTTCTTAAAGTCTACAGTAACGAATTTGACTGTTTTATCCTCGAGGAAGTTCTTAAAATCCTGGCACTCAACGTCGGCATGGCATATGTGGTAGACCAAGCAAACGTTATGTACGCAAACCTGGATCACGGCGGCTTCTTCCTCTCTTCGCCCTTTATATCCTTCTTTGTCCCACGACCGTGGTGTACTCAACATCTAGCCCAGCGACCCACTCATCATGTGATTTTTCAACATGCGCCCAAGCGAGAAAGGCATCCTTTCACCGTCATGAAGTACGGGTGTAGATGACGCCGAACTCATCGCCGGTGATGGTTCTAACCTTGTACTCACCGCTGATCGGGAGATTTGGGACGCCATGGATTTGGGAGGAGGGTTAGGATTAGTGGAACTGCCGTAATGTGAATGGACGGATGACTAGGAGCGAACCGCCATAGTATTAAAGGACGTGCGGGAAAGAGTAGGAGCGAACTGCCGCCGCGGCGAACGGCAGGGTAGTGGCTTTCCATTCTCTCATGATACGGGCTTCCTAGAGCCCTTGGATCTGAGATCGAACGGTTGCATGGCGTGATTCTAGACCTATGGGTGAATATCCTATCCCGGAGGGTTATTCTTAAAATTTTCAGCAACTTAGCATGCGACCGCTTGATCTAGATCCAAGGGCTGCCAAGAGCTCGTATCATGGTCGCGCTTAGCACGACTGTCGTCGCCGTCAGCGTGGTCGCGCCATTGGAGATTTAACACGGTGCGTTAGGGCTATCCGATGTTGGCATGTCATACATAGTCATCACTTAGTCACTCATACTACAACAAGGTTGGCTATAAGTGTATTTTTTACCCTCTCTATCTCTTTCATTCAGATTCCTCCGTCTATATATAAGAACGCTTTTGACACTAGCTAGTGTAGTGTCAAAACGTTCTTATATAATGGGACACAGGAGTACTAGTATTTATTGCATTTGCCAAGGAGTGACCTCTTCCAATGAAATGGTGTTGCTAAGTTTGCTTCATTTAATTAGCTATAGACTCAAAATTGTCTTTTCACCTAGGTACACGCGCTTAGCACTGCTTTCTTCCTTGGGTCACCAAACTAGTCTCTCTCTTCTTGATTAACTTGCCACATCAGACTTTATGCCTATGTGGCAAGCTTAAGCACCAGAGGGAGCAAGTAAGTACAATAGTGCGCTTTACATGGCATTTTGCATATGTGGAGGAAAGAGAGGCAAGGAAAAGTGGAGAAGTGGGCTCACATGCAAGAGCCAGCCTCTACTACTACATGGTGGAGCATTGGGAGAGGCACCTGTATGGAGGTGGTCAGAATCGGAGACTCACGCCGGTCGAGCGCCAGTTAAAATGATAATGGCAAGTCAAATCACGGGCCCCACATGTCCAGCAGAATCGCCGTCAAATCACATAGCCCCACGCTTGCAGCAGCCTACTCCCTCGCTTCTCGCCTCTGTTGAACCGACTAGGCGGAACTGCCTCGCCACCGCAGCAGGAAAAGCCCCGCCCTCGACTTTTAAATACAACTACTCCCTCCGTCGGATGTGTTTGGTTGAAGGTATCGTATGAATGGATTGGGACTGTCGGTGTCAAACCGCGGATCTCGGTAGGGGGTCCCAACTGCGCGCCTAGGCGGATGGTAACAGAGACAAGGGACACGATGTTTTACCAGGTTCGGGCCCTCTTGATGGAGGTAAAACCCTACGTCCTGCTTGATTAATATTGATGATATGTGTTACAAGAGTGGATCTACCACGAGATCAAAGAGGCCAAACCCTAGAAGCTAGCCTATGGTATGATTGTTGTATATATGAGATTGTCTATCGACTAGCCTGGCCTCGGTTTATATAATGCACCAGAGGCCTAGGATAACAAGAGTCCTAGCCGAATACGCCGGTGGGGGAGGAGTCCTTGTCTTGATCGCCAAGTCTTGTGGAATCTTCCTTGTATGCGGCAACTGTTCGGACTGGCCCATGAGTATACGGCCATGGGGATCCTCGGCCCAATCCAACTGATATGGAGACGACGTGGTGAGTACCCCCTAGTCCAGACACCGCCAAGAGCCTCGAACCGTCTTCGTTGGGGACGCCTCGATTCTTCCGAACTGTTCTTCATCCTCTGCCGCCGGTCTTGAAAACTGGTTCAACAAATCTTCTCATCTTCGATCTTGAGGATCGCCAAATGCATTCGACGAGTTTACACGCCGGGTATCCGAGGAGCCCTTTAAGTTTACGGCCTTTATCAATGCCTTGTTATTTTTATGCCACACCTCGGGTTTGAAGTTATTCCCGGGAGGCAGTGTCCCCTTGCGTCCGATCTCTAACGCCAGACTGCATTCGAGGTATCTTTTGCAGCCAAGCACCAACGCCGGACTGCTTCCCAGCTCTATCGCCGGACTATGTATCCGAGCTCCAACACCGGACGGTATCCGAGCTCCAATGTCGGACTGTACCCGAGCTCCAACGCCGGACTGTGTCCGAGGTGTCGTAAATCACCTTGGTTCAAAGAAGTTTGAAGGAGTTTAGCCGAGCTTAATGCCGGAAATGCCCTCTATGGAGCCAGCCACTAGCGCCCGAGCTTTATGCGGATCGCTTCCGAGGTGGTGCACCACCCCAATGTGGGCCGATTTTTGTCAATATTTTGATTGGTGCAATTTATTCTCCGCCGAGATACATAGCCAAGAGTCCTCAAGGTGGGTATCGGTCTAAAACCCGAGATGCACATGAAGGATGACATAAGACCGCTGATCCCCGTTGCTGCTGAGACTCAGGTTGATTTGCAAAATCGGTCTGAGGATCAAGTCCTAGCTCGGCAGAGTACTTCGGGACACAAAAAGTGGCGTGCTCAGTCCTCAAGACTCAGGTTGGGTGGGGCCTACCAACCTGAGGATCAAAATCTCCTCGAAATTGTATTGCACTTAAAATTTTCTCGCATAGAACAGTAAATGCAAGAGCCCCGAGACACTGGTCGGTGGCAACACCGCATCGGGGATTGATGTGCCCTTTAATATTTGTAAATAATAAGCCCAAGTCCAAGAGTTCTCGAGCCTTAATACGGGCACGGGTGGTCAATTAAGGATCGATATCCGTAGTAAAATCACAAATTATGTGTAATGACTCTATGTATCCAAGTACTTTATGTCATTAATGCTCGGATCCGCATTGTACAAAACTTTGTTGACCGACCATCGGCTTAACCTCCTCGCCAGAGTCGAGGAGTGCTTGTCCTACTTTATAAAGCCTTTATGAGGGCAAAGATTTACGACAAACAAGGCAATCCGCCATACGGTTTTATAAACAAAGGTATGCAGAGAGATATGTCATATTATCATTAAATGTAAGAAATGTCTTCCAAAGAAAATAGTCCCGCTTATCGGTTCCTTTCTTTGGGTTGTCATGCTAAGCATGATCATGAAACCTCAGCTCCAATGTAAGAGCAAAAGATCAAGGATTTAGTTTGGGAGGCCGCTTAATAGCCCCGTAGTGTTCGGCGACAATGAGCTCAAGCCGAAACACTTCGCCAATGGTATGAATGGCCCGTCATTTAATATAGTCATCGGATCGCTGACCAGTTTACACCTATTGTGACACCTGGCCAGCTTTTCCACCGAGGTGCTTGACCATGCGAGCTGGATGCACAATCGCAGTGGTTCTCCTTTGCACACCTAGCCGAACAAAGCGGAACGTAGGAGGCAAGCGGAGCCGCAACAACCCAACTATTGACCAAGACACAATTGAAACTGATGCATATATAGCAATATCCGAGAATGTTTTTGCCGAATCTCTAAAGGTGTCCGTGTTGCATCGCGAGACTTGTGCTGAAAACACACAAATGGGTTAAAAGTGCCAAACGCTGAAAACCAAAAACGCCAAGAAAACTTGACGTCCTAACAAGATCAAGTGTTCGTGCCAATCCAAAATTGGACTTTAGAGAAAAAAAGTGCTTCGCGTGCTTTTACTTTGCAACGACTAAGAAGAAAAACACTTAGTATGAAACGGCTCAAATAAACATAAGAGCCCCCAAGTGACTTGGGTAAAAGTTGACTATATAATGTAAGGTGACATGTAGAATGCCTTCTAGCTGGATTGTAGATCGCTTGTCGAAGCGGACCTTTTCGCTTCAACCTCTAGACCCAATAGTCCGAGTGTGTCCGAATACCTCGCGTTATAAAACTGGGCATGCGTGGAGACCAGGCGAGGGGTCATTAGTGCTTTATCGCATAAGTGCCCAACTAGTTATGTTATATTACATGGTTAGTAAGAAACATCTTCCAGGAGAATAGTTCCGTTAGGGGTTCCTTTCTCGGGAGGCATGCCCTAAAGTGCATGTCCGGACCATGAAAAAGAGCAGAAAAACATCTGGGGCAGGTAAATGAATAGGTAAGAAATCATCTTTAGTTCACCGACCGAGTATTCCCTTAAGAACGCTTAGCTTCGCTTCACCCACCGAGGTACACATCCGCTGACCCGGCAAGAATAATCGCAGAGGTGCTCCTTTACCACCTAGCCAACAATCGGGAACGAGGGGTAAGCACAGAGCCAGCAACCCAGCTTGGCCAAAACTTAAGTCATATCGATGCATATAATGGTGAATAAAAGGTACATGCGGAAGTGTGACACATGTGTTGGGCATAAAGTTCAATTAATAAGCTTCATAAAGAAGCCCCTCAGTATAATGAGCGGGTAGCGCGTCAAGTATGTGCAAAAAAAGTATGGAAGGAAAAATTTTACAAGCAACTTTTTTCCAAAAAAGTATAATGCTTGGTGGAGCCGAACACAAGTTAAAAATTTAAAACTTTGAGCATGAAGGCAACTTAGCTGGTTAATGTGTTCGGTATTGACGACGCGGTCCGAGCTTGATGCGGGACAAGGTTCCATCCCCCAAGCCGATCCCGAGGTGGCGGAGCAAAAGAGCTCGGCACTCCGAAGTGGTGACATAGCACGGTCAATGCAGGACAGCAGAGTGATGCCGAAGTCCCCTGCACGGGGTAATGAAGTGTTGACAAAGCCCCCCGTCCAGCCGAGGTGACACCAAAGGATATAGTCCGGCTGGACCGTTTTCCTGTGCACAAAAAATAGTGCAGACCGGGGATAATAGTAATAATAAGAATTTAAAAAATGTTGCATAATAAATAATTTATGCAAAGTGAGTAATAAAAGAAATATGACCTGGCGCCAAAGTCAATGTCGATGCAGGTCATCGGCGTCATGCAATAAAGGCATGGCAAGGCCTGAATTCACAGGTCGGTCCGAGTTCCGGATGCGGCGTCGATAATGCGGCCACCATTTGATAGACCTGTGTACATATGATGTACAAACCAGAGTAATAATTCCTTGGGAAAAATTAACCCAAACAAGCAAAAAGAAATACTAGGATTAATAGCACCGGTTCATTTGTTGTAGCAATCCGGGAAGGTGATTCCCAAAATTGGGACTCGATCCGCGCACCCATTGCCTCGGTCGGCTAGTGACGCCAAGCGTCCGGAGTAGGTTGATGAAGAGATGGCGAAGCCCCGGTCCAGCCGAGATGTCAAGTAGGTCGGCGTGATGGACACCAGCTTGAAGAAGCAATAGTGCGCCCCGCCGATGCATGTCGTGACGTGGTCGATGCCGCTTGATGAAGCGACCGCGGCGCGATGCGGTATGCCCGCCCATGTAATCCGTGGGGCGGCAATGTTGGTGATGATTTATCCTTCGCGATGCCGGACTTTGTTCGGCTTGCCGAGATGATGATCCAAGAAGTTGAGCTCGC
Organism: Aegilops longissima; assembly: GCA_021605205.1. Taxonomy (NCBI): domain Eukaryota; kingdom Viridiplantae; phylum Streptophyta; class Magnoliopsida; order Poales; family Poaceae; genus Aegilops; species Aegilops longissima. The sequence continues at coordinate 11,760 of JAHIAM010004334.1, read as the reverse complement.
TCAACAAAGTGACGACGCGTTCAGCAGGTCGGCAGCCGTGGAGCAATATTGCCGGACTAGTTTGACACCAGCATGATATTGAAGATCATGTTCAAAAGATCTTAAAGTTAGTGGGATGTGTTCGAAACAAAACACTATACCCCATACAAAACTTCCTTCAAAAGGATGTCCAAATCCCGCTCATAAAAAGACGAACTCGGTCGGATTCGCTTCGCCAGAAAACAGATGTGTCAAACCGGCGGATCTCGGTAGGGGGTCCCGAACGCGTGCGCGCCTAGGCGGATGGTAACAGGAGACAAGGGACACGATGTTTTACCCAGGTTCGGCCCTCTTGATGGAGGTAAAACCCTCACGCCCCGCTTGATTGATATTGATGATGTGGATGTTTACAAGAGTGGATCTACCACGAGATCAAAGAGGCTAAACCCTAGAAGCTAGCCTATGGTATGATTGTTGTATATTGTGATTGTCTATCGACTAGCCTGGCCTCGGTTTATATAATGCACCGTCGGAGGCCTAGGATAACAAGAGTCCTAGCCGAACACGCCGGTGGGGGAGGAGTCCTTGTCTTGATCGCCAAGTCTTGTGGAATCTTCCTTGTATGCGGCAACTGTCCGGACTCGCCCATGAGTATACGGCCATGGGGTCCTCGCCCAATCCAACTGATCGAGACGACGTGGTGAGTACCCCTAGTCCAGACACCGCCAAGAGCCCCTCGAACCGGTCTTCGTTAGGGACGCCTCGATTCTTCCGAACTGTTCTTCATCTTCGGTCGCCGGTCTTGAAAACTGGTTCAACAAATCTTCTCATCTTCGATCTTGAGGATCGCCAAATGCATTCGACGAGTTTACACGCCGGGTATCCGAGGAGCCCTTTAAGTTTCCGCCTTTATCAATGCCTTGTTATTTTTATGCCACACCTCAGGTTTGAAGTTGTTCCCGGGAGGCAGCTCCCTCTTGCGTCCGAGCTCTAACGCCGGACTGCATTCGAGGTATCTTTTGCAGCCGAGCACCAATGCCGGACTGCTTCCCAGCTCTAACGCCGACTATGTATCCGAGCTCCAACGCCGGACTATGTATCCGAGCTCCAACGCCGGACTATGTATCCGAGCTCCAACGCCGACTGTCCGAGGTGTCGAATCACCTTGGTTCAAAGAAGTTTGAAGGAGTTTAGCCGAGCTTAATGCCGGAATGCCTCTATGGAGCCAGCCACTAGCGCCCGAGCTTTATGCCGATCTGCTTCCGAGGTGGTGCACCACCCCAATGTGGGCCGATTTTTGTCAATATTTTTATTGGTGCAATTTATTCTCTCGCCGAGATACATAGCCAGAGTCCTCAAGGTGGGTATCGGTCTAAAACCCGAGATGCACATGAAGGATGACATAAGACCGCTGATCCCCAGAGCACCGAGACTCAAAGTTGATTTGCAAAATCGGTCCGAGGATCAAGTCCTAGCTCGGTAGAATACTTCGACACAAAAGCGGCGTGTTTCAGTCCTCAAGACTCAGGTTGGGTGCGGCCACCAACCCGAGGATCAAAATCTCCTCGAAACTCAGATTGCACTTAAAATTTTCTGCATAGAACAGTAATGCAAGAGCCCCCGAGACACGGGTCGGGTGGCAACACCGCATCGGGGATTGATGTGCCCTTTAATATTTGTAAATAATAAGCCCAAGCCCAAGAGTTCCCGAGCCTTAATGCGGCACGGTGGTCAATTAAGGATCGATATCCATAGTAATATCACAAATTATGTGTAATGACTCAATGTATCCAAGTACTTTATGTCATTAATGCTCGGATCCGCATTGTACAAAACTTTGTTGACCGACCATCGGCTTCAACCTCCTCGCCAGTAGCCGAGGAGTGTTTGTCCTACTTTATAAAGCCTTTATGAGGGCAAAGATTTACAACAAACAAGGCAATCTGGCCATACGGTTTTATAAACAAAGGTACGCAGAGAGATATGTTATATTACTGTTTAATGTAAGAAATGTCTTCCAAAGAAAATAGTCCCGCTTATCGGTTCCTTTTTTGGGTTGTCATGCTAAGCATGATCATGAAACCTCAGCTCCAATGTAAGAGCAAAATATTGAGGATTTAGTTTGGGAGGCCAGCCATTAGCCCCCGTAGTGTTCGCACAACGAGGTCAAGCCGAAACACTTCGCCAATTTTATGAATGGCCCATCATTTAATATAGTCATCGGATCGCTGACCAGTTTACACCTATTGTGACAGCCAAGCCGCTTTCTCCATCGAGGTGCTTGACCATGCGAGCTGGAAGCACAATCGCAGTGGTTCTCCTTTGCACACCTAGCCGAACAAAGCGGAACGTAGGAGGCAAGCGCGGAGCCGCAACCCAACTATTGACCAAGACACAATTCAAACTGATGCATATATAGCAATATCCGAGAATGTTTTTGCCGAATCTCTAAAGGTGTCCGCGTTGATCATGAGACTTGTGCTGAAAACACACAAATAGTTAAAAGTGCCAAAAGCTTGAAACCAAAAACGCCAAGAAAAACATGACGTCCTAACAAGATCAAGTGTTCGTGCCAATCCAAAATTGACTTTAGAAAAAAAGTGCTTCGCCGTGCTTTAACTTTGCAACGACTAAGAAGAAAAACACTTAGTATGAAACGCTCAAATAAACATAAGAGCCCCAAGTGACTTGGGTAAAAGTTGACTATAAAATGTAAGGTGACATGTAGAATGCCTTCTAGCCGGATTGTAGATCGCTTGTCGAAGCGGACCTTTTCGCTTCAACCTCCGGACCCAATAGTCCGAGTGTGTCCGAATACCTCGCGGTTATAAAAACCGGGCATGCGTGGAGACCAGGCGAGGGGTCATTAGTGCTTTATCGCATAAGTGCCCAACTAGTTATGTTATATTACATGGTTAGTAAGAAACATCTTCCAGGAGAATAGTTCCGTTAGGGGTTCCTTTCTCTCGAGGCATGCCCTAAAGTGCATGTCCGGACTGCTAAAAGAGCAGAAAAACATCCGGGGCAGGTAAATAAATAGGTAAGAAATCATCTTTAGTTCACCGACCGAGTATTCCCTTAAGAACGCTTAGCTTACGCTTCACCCACCGAGGTACACATCCGCTGACCCGGCAAGAATAATCGCAGAGGTGCTCCTTTACCACCTAGCCGAACAATCGGGAACGAGGGGTAAGCACAGAGCCAGCAACCCAGCTTGGCCAAAACTTAAGTCATATCGATGCATATAATGGTGAATAAAAGGTACATGCGAAGTGTGACATGTGTTGGGCATAAAGCCCATTAATAAGCTTCGCATAAAGAAGCCCCTGTATAATGAGCGCGGTAGCGCCAAGTATGTGCAAACAAAGTTTGACAAGGAAAATTTTACAAGCAACTTTTTTCCAAAAAGTATAATGCTTGGTCGAACCAACACAAGTTAGAAATTTAAAACTTTGAGCATGAAGGCAACTTAGCTGGTTAATGTGTTCGGTATTGACGACGCGGTCCGAGCTTGATGCGGACAAGGTTCCATCCCCAAGCCGTCCCGAGGTGGCGGAGCAAAGAGCTCGCACCAAGTGGTGACATAGCACGGTCAATGCAGGACGGCAGAGTGATGCCAAGTCCCCGCATGGGGTAATGAAGTGTTGACGAAGCCCCCGCCCAGCCGAGGTGACGCTAAAGGATATAGTCCGCTGATCATTTTCCGTGCACAAAAAATAGTGCAAACCAGAGATAATAGTAAAAAAATCGTTGCATAATAAATAATTTATGCAAAGTGAGTAATAAAAGAAATATGGCCTGGCGCCGAAGTCAATGTCGATGCAGGTCGTCGGCGTAATGCAATAAAGGCGTGGCAAAGCCTGGATTCACAGGTCGGTCCGAGTTCCGGATGCGGCGTTCGCCGGACTATGTACGGAAACTGACCGAACCATCATGCGACCGCCGATAATGCGGCCACCATTTGATAGACCTGTGTACATATGATGGACAAACCAGAGTAATAATTCCTTGGGAAAAATTAACCCAAACAAGCAAAAAGAAATACTAGGATTAATAGCACCTGGTTTATTTGTTGTAGCAATCCGAGGGAAGGTGATTCCCAAAATTGGGACTCGATCCGCGCACCCATTGCCTGGTCGGCTAGTGACGCCGAAAAGTCGTCCGGAGTAGGTTGATGAAGAGATGGCGGCCCCCGTCCAGCCGAGATGTCGGCGTAGGTCGGCGTGATGGACACCAGCTTGAAGAAGCAATAGTGCGGCCCCGCCGATGCAGGTCGTGACGGGTCGATGCCGCTTGATGAAGCGACCGCGGCGATGCCGGTATGCCCGCCCGTAATCCGTGGGGCGGCGATGTTGGTGATGATTTATCCTTCGCGATGCCGGACTCTTGTTCGGCTTGCCGAGATGATGATCCAAGAAGTTGAGCTCGCTCAACAAAGTGACGACGGTTCAGCGCAGGTCGGCAGCCGTGGAGCAATATTGCCGGACTGGTTTGACACCAGATGATGTTGAAGATCATGTTCAAAAGATCTTAAAGTTAGTGGGATGTGTTCGGAAACAAAACACAATACCCCATACAAAACTTCCTTCAAAAGGATGTCCAAATCCTGCTCATAAAAAACACGAACTCGGTCGGATTCGCTTTCACGCAGAAAACAGATCCGAAAAGTGATGCACTAATCGGAAGGTTCCCGGAGTTTGGACGGTCGGATCGAGCTGAAATTTTGAGGGTGGTAGATATAGGAATTCCGCAGCCGATCAACGGTTGATCTTCCAAAGGAAGTCCGAGCTAGAAGCTGGACACCACGCCCTAAACTCGTCCGGATTCTCGTCCAGATTCAATGCGGCTCCGTATATCGGAGATTGCCGAGATTCCTCCATCGGAACTCGACGAAATTTTCCAGGGTTGTTGTAGACTCAATTCCGCATAATTCCACCAAGCAATCGTTAAAACGACGCTTGAGGAGGCGGTGGCGGCGACACAAGTCCGCTGTCCAAAAAAAGTAGACGGTCGCCCGAGGGCAATGTTGACGTTGAGCCCCGGCCCTCGGATGATTCCTCCATGATCTTGATAGAGATCGGAGTTGATGTTGATGAAGGCCCTCATCCCAACATGACGATCGGAGGTAGGGCGCAGTCCTTGGTCGAACCAAGGTGACCAATGAGCTGGTGACGAAGATGCCAAGTCGCAGCTTGATCTCGCAGCGAGCCATCGACCTTTTGCCAAACACACAGGGAACTCTCAATGAAAGCACCAATGTCGGTGTCAAACCGCGGATCTCGGTAGGGGGTCCCGAATCAGCGCCTAGGCGGATGGTAACAGGAGACAAGGGACACGATGTTTTACCTGTGTTCGGCCCTCTTGATGGAGGTAAAACCCTACGTCCTGCTCGATTGATATTGGTATTGTGGATGTTTACAAGAGTGGATCTACCACGAGATCAAGGAGGCTAAACCCTAGAAGCTAGCCTATGGTATGATTGTTGTATGATGATTGTGTATCGACTAGCCTGGCCCCGGTTTATATAATGCACCAGAGGCCTAGGATAACAAGAGTCCTAGCCGAATACGCCGGTGGGGGAGGAGTCCTTGTCTTGATCGCCAAGTCTTGTGGAATCTTCCTTGTATGCGGTAGCTGTCCGAACTGGCCCATGAGTATGTGGCTATGGGGGTCCTCGGCCCAATCTAATAGATCGGGAGATGACGTGGTGAGTACCCCAGTCCAGACACCGCCTTTGGCGCATATGTGGCTCATCCACGCCTTGTTCCACATGCGATGCACCATATTACAGTTCGAGCAGCGGTTGAATTGGAGGCACCCGGTCAGTAGCGCCCTGTAGTAGAAAATGAGCGATGAGGGGTCAAATCACAAAGCCCCACCTTTCCCGCATTAAGCTGGACGGACGAAGCAACCATCATTTCACTCTAGCGCAAGAGCATAAAGAAAAGAGAAACAATGATGCATGCGGCAGCTACCTAGGGCACCCTAGGTAGGGGTCTCCACTATAGATCCTTTTTTGAAAGCGCCCACTACAAATCGGCTTCTCCTCGACCTCTTGAAGAAAACCGATGATGAGTGTGTGGTAGGGTTTGTAGGAGTACAGCCATGTATGGGCCATGTCGTAGTAAACGGGTTCGAGTCGACGCCTTAAATATGTGTGGGCCGCTTAGTTTTACGGAACGAGGCATCATTTTGGGTTCGGGACCAAGGGAGATATAGCACGTGACAAAAAATTGTGGACATAGGTTCTAATCGAAGGCAATGATGCATGGGCCCCTCGATTTTGATATACCCGGGGTCGTGGAAATTTGCTACTCTACTCAAAACTAGTAAGGTACACATGTATTGAACATGAGATTTGAAACCAAATTATGAATAAATACGCACTATAGCATGTAAAGCTTTGAGTCATATATGCATGATGTAGATGTTCGCTTAGTTCTTATAGTTCATCTCATTCAAAATCAATTAGTTTTATAAAAATGTTAAGATTCATGGGGTTGTGCATTGTAAATCATAAAGTAAAAACAAATAATGGCAATTCATTTAGAAAAAATAATCAATTATGATACAAAAGATTCTAGAACAAAGGAGAAGTGCTTGTGTTTTGAGGTTTGTGCATTATGCTTAAGTTCAACCATGGAGTCTTCTAAATTGTACATGTGGCAGATCTGGTGGAATGTTGATGACATCCAATGGCCGTGAGTGCTCGGATTTGCCCATCTCTAATCACTGCTCGGGTTAGCTTCATCCAATGACCATCTTTCAAAGTTATTGGCACACTATATAGTTCTTGTGCCATAGTTGCATGTTTTGGAAAAAAGCTACTAGTGGCTTGTACTATCTATTTAGGAATAGAAGATGCATACGTGGAAGTTGTAGGGAAAGAGATGACATGGAGCATCTCAATTCCTATGAGAAGGGATTGGAAAGAGATGTCATTTGGTTCACATCATAGGAACTTTTCTATTGAATCTAGAGATGACATGTATCTCAATTCCTATGAGGAGGGATTAGTAAAGAGATGTAATTTGGTTCATATGATAGGAACTTTTCTATTGAATATATGCTAATGTTTATTTTCCTTTGAAATTAAGGGAGTATAGGAATCCATTCATATGAACCAAGTGGCTCTAAAGCTATAGAAATGATATCATGTTTATTTCCTTTGAAATGTAGAGTATATGAATCTATTCCTATGAACCAATTGGCTCTAAAGGAAAAAATCCTATAAAAATCATATCATATAGAGTTCCTATGATATTCCTCGACACTAAAGGATGGTTGAAATTGCTATGGTGATACAATGGTCTTTCTTTCTAGATTCCTCACCCATCTTTATAGTTACCTATCAAAGATGAATGAAATGATATATACAGGTATTCTACATGTGCAATTTGGTACACGAAAAGCTCGGTAAAAGTTTATGAGGTTCTAATTTTCAATAAAGCTATATGCACTGCATTTCGAATGGAGGGAGCATACGGCAGTTGCTAACACTCACGTGGAAGATGTGTGTAGGAGGAGTGGCTGTTCTGTTAAATGACATGGAAAAACTCGACAATGCTTGGATGCCGATCTAACGGTTCTTACGGCGCTCGTCAGGAAAGGCTTGTGGCGAACGTTTGTCGGATAATGATTTACGGACACATGCATTGCATTGATACATGCCCCTCTCTCTCTCACGCACACGCACTTAACGAGTCATGACTCTCTCGAGTCCTCTTGCAGACTCGCACGTCCGCACTCCATCCTCTATCCGTGTAGACGCCACGCACATATGTGCTCTTCACACCCTACCTCGTAACTTCTAAAAACAAAAGACGGCACGCACATTTTATTTTAGCTCACACGCCACACACTTATACTATTACTCTTGCGCGTAACGTTCTTTGGGCATAGTATAGTATTGTATTGTACTTTAAGAGAAGCGGTGCACGCACGCACTAGTTCTCTCACACCCACTGCTGGTACACGTAGGGAGCGCATTTTTAAGCCGTACAACAAAATCACTCCACTATATATAAAAGCAGGAGCCTTTAGCGCTTGCTTTACTAGGGTTCCTCCTCGCTCACTCTCTCATGCTCTCCAGATCTAAGCAAGACATAGGTGGCCACACTCTCTCTCTCTCTCTCTCTCTCTCACCACGGTTGGTCACAAATCCGCCGACAACCTCGACGGGCAGGGGGTGTAGGTGCACTGCTCACGTTGTTGGCGGCGCAGGTAGGAGACCAACGGCTGCCCTGCGTGTCCCGATCGGGCGGCGCGTGCTGCTTCTCTCCGAGAGAGTGCCGCTCGGAGGGCCTCCGACTTCTTCTCCCTCCTCGTGGTATTGTGGCCAAGATGCAGCCTCCCCGACGCCTGCCTTGCCACATGCCGATGACCTCGTATATATTCCTTCAAACCTGCTCTTGCTTCTATCGCCCCAGCTCTTCCCCTTCGTGTGGATCCTTTTCTACTTCGTCCATTGTTACAAAGCCACCTAGACTTCTACTATTACTAGAAGTAAAGCTAGTTCATACAAGGAACTCAAAGCATTGGTTCAAACAGGAAGAAAGTGGAAAGTCAGTAGCATGAATCTAGGACTTGGTTCTAAGAGGAAACGGGGAAAGTAGTAATATGTGTCACCGTTTAAATAAATCAGATTAGATTGGCGCAAACAGGGATGTTCTGCTCCATATCATTTCGGGTGTCTCTGCTCAGATCGCTTCTATCCTACAAGAATCAAAAGCACACACCTCAGTTTTAGTAACAACTGCTCAAAATGAGATGGCTATCCCCTGCCGCCGCCTAACCTCCCGCCTTCAAGGTATCCCTACATTGGTAGTAACTAGGTAGAATGACCAACGCAATCTAAAAGAAGTTGGTCAGCACGCTTTACTTCCTGATTGTAGTGCAGGGACGAAATAAAACAACTACATCCTAGTCCGGAATGCACTTTCTACCAGTTCATCCATGGACCGAGGACTAGCGCAGCACGGCTGCACAAGCGGTTTTTGGACAGGTGCGCATACCGCAGGCATTGTGGTCTGCTTATTTCTGCAAATAGGGTGCTTAAATTTAGTGGAATGCACAAGCATTTCAGCTGGTCAAGACATTCCATGGTTCGGGCCAAAGATTCCAAATTGAGACCACTATTATAACTAGTTATTCGGAATGAGAGAACCTAACCCCTGAATGGTGGCAACAAGAAAAACCGTAATGAACTCCCAAGAAATTTGGTTCGCCGAGGCCTTTTGCTCGTAGAGAAGCCTTGCTTGTTTTTTTCTTGATTTGTAAACCTTCTCCAACTTTGTCTTTTGCTGTGAACTAGTATATGTTTGTTATGTTCTATGAATCATTGAGATGTATAAAATTGCTTAACTTATGCTTTTCAAGAATTTTTTATGAAGACGAAGTTTAATTGTGAGTGTTCCACATGAGCGCTGGACTAGCGTGGTGAACGCTTGGAATTTATTACATTGTGGCCTCAATTAATCGCTTGAACCATCGTAATAAGATATAGTAGTTGCTTATATGTCGGCAAATGGATTGTTGATTGTTTGATGGTCGATAGCCTAGTGTTGAAGCGAGCTGAGCCAATGTGCCGTGGTTTTGCACAACTGCTTACATGTGGGGTAGCACCAATAAGCTTTACAAGTACTTATGTATACATCGTCAAGACGGTTCTCGAATGAGTGCTCTATTTCATCAAACACACACTACTCAGTATGATAAACCGTGACAACTTATGTCTTACCATGCCATATTCATGAAAAACTAGTGAGAGCACATCTGCTTTCGCAACAATTATCGATGGTTCTCACATGATTCACGGGCACACAAAAGTAGCAGTAGCTCCTATAGACGGACTTCAAATAGAGCACTAGCCCCAGAGGGGTCGATAACAGCAAGGTTCGGATAATTAGACACAATGCAAACTACTATTAAACACTAGTCGGGCAACTATTTCATGCCTCGATCTAATTTAGATGGACACAAGACGACCCTTGCCATGAACATCATCGAGGACGCCCCGCAAAGAGCTCAATCTTGTGAACCTTCATGAAGATAACCTTGTGGCCTTTGCCATCGATAAACTTGTTTGTGGAGGCATGCCACGCCATCTCTCTCATGTAAGCTTGACAAGAATAAGATGCCTCACAAATGAAGGAGTAGCTGAACTTCTTGTGCTTCAAGACACCCTCGGACAACACGCCGACAACAAAGTGAGGCTGGAATACAACTCTTCATTGGTATAACCGCAAATGGCTTCTAGGATCCAACAGCCTAAGAACTATGTTTTCCAAGTGCGATATTCAGGTCGTCCGCCTCATAGCGAAAAGACATGCACAACCACACAATCCTTGTTCCGCATCAGGCTCTAATTGAAACAGTAAACAAATTCTGAATTACTTTTCAAGATAAGAACCACAAGTTATTTAAACCACTATGTATAGCATGGCATCAAAGCTAATAAAATTTTGCATTATTAATCACCACATACTTCCTTTTCTAAAAAAATCACCACATACTTAGATGAAAACCACAATCGAGATCGGCAAAGAAGGAAATCACTTTGGACAGCTCAATGGGGGACACATCCTCGAAGGGGGAAAACTGCTCCTGCAGGCTAACGGGGTCAGAATCTCAAACGGGCGTTGACCATCTCATTAGTGGCCGTGAGCAGATCTGGGGTCGGCTCTGTGGTTGCCTCCATCTTCTTGGAGCCTTCTCCCTCGTGGGATCAGCTTCCTGCCTTTCTCCAATATCGGCAGATTTTTGCCTCGGTTCTCCTTGGTGGCCTGGGTGGGATAGGCTTCCGCTTCAAAAGTCTTTTTTCTCTCCTTCCCATCAGGACCGCTTACCTTCCCCGGGGAAAGAAAAACAAGGGGCAAACGGACTAGGGAAAAGGGGAAGGAGGAGGAAATGTTTGCTTGCCCAAATTCTTTTTTTTCCGATCAATCCCCCACACGGGGATCCCCACCCCCTGCTTTTGGGGAGGCATTTGGGGCCCACGAGGCCTTCTTGGGACGGTGGAAAAGGGATTTCAAGCCGGGAGGTGGAAATGATGGGGCTTGGCCCATCCAACCCTTAGACGGGAGTGGGTTTAACCCGGGGCCCCTGTGAAACAGGGGGTGGGACTCCCCACCCCACGCAATTGGGGGATGGGGTTTGGGGCCCCTGCCCATGGCTCAGGGGGGGGCAGGCCAAACCCAGTCGACCCAGACCCCCGGGCAGCTCCCCCCCAAATCCCCCAGGGAGATCCTGATCCAAGAGGCCTTAACGCCCCCGGGCGGACCCGCGGCGGGGAGAGCCGAACCCAAACGGCCCTTGAGTGGCCTAGAGTCGGGCCCCCTCCCACCCCGCACGCCATTAACGGCGGAATGGGGGTTGGCCGCGGCCCTTTTGCCCCTACCGCTTAGGCCAAAGGCGCGTCGAATCCGAGCGGCGCCCCAAGGGCGGCCTTGGCCCCATGGGGACCTCCCCCACTGTTCGGGCCCCGTGCGGGGGAAACGCCTGGCGGGGGGACCCGGGCCCAAACGACCCCGGGGTGGGCCTTAAAACCCCCGGCCCCTCAAGGGGGACCCTAATGTTTTGAAAACAAGGGAAGGCAACCGGATCCGCCAAGGGCCGCCCCGCCAATGACATGGGACCCCAGAGCCAAATTAGAGGTTTTTGAAACCCCTGGGAAGTCCCGGGCAGACTTTCCCACCTGCGGACCCCAGCCTCCCCCATGATGATCCGCTAGCCCCCAACCCCGCATTTGGGCCCCGGGGGTGGGCAGGCGAGACCCGCGAC
>JAHIAM010004333.1:0-27813 GCA_021605205.1 Aegilops longissima | reverse complement strand
TCATGGAGTATTACTCACCGCTTACGGTCCCGGTTTATTTATAGTTGTTGAACGCCAAGATGCGCTTACGTGTTGGACATCAACACTCAATTTTGGCCGATTCTGGTCCGCTTGCACTATTACTCACCGCTTTAGGGTCCCAAAGCGATCCTGTGGGTGCGCTTCCGCGTCACCGTCAACACTCACAGTTTTGGCCAATTTCGCCCGCTTTGGGGTCCCGGCGATTTCATAGTTATTGAACGCCATAAGCGCTTACGGTCTCATCAACACTCAAAGTTTTAACCGATTCCGCCCGCTTAATGAATATTACTCACTATTTTAGGGTCCCGAGTGATTTCCACGATCAACAAACCCAGGGTGCGCTTACGCAGTAGGTCATCAACACTCACAGCTTTGGCCGATTCTCGCCCGTGATCGTGGACTATTACTCACCGTTTTGGGGTCCCAAGCGATTTCACGATTAACTAACCCCTGGGTGCGCGCTTACGTGTCGGTCATCAACATTTGCGGTTTTGGCCGACATCGCCTGTTTCATGGACTATTACTCACAGCTTTTGGGCACCGGAGGATTACCACGATTAACAAACCCCGGTGCGCTTTACATGTCGGTCAACAACACTCACAGCTTTTGGCTAATTCTGTCCCATTTCATGGACTATTACTCACTTTTGGGCTGCCGGAGTGATTTCCATTAACGAACCCCGGGCGCTTTACGTGTCGGGTCATCAACAATCGCGTTTTGGCCGATTCTAGCCTGCTTCGTGGACTATTACTCACTGTTTTGGGCTGCCGGAGTGATATCCATGATGAACGAACCGGGTGCACTTACATGTCGGTCATCAACACTCGCGGTTTTGGCCGATTCGTCCTATTTCTTGACTATTACTCACAGCTTTTGGGGTTCGAGTGATTTCCAAGATTGACGATCCCCGGGTGCCTTTACGTGTCCGTCGTCAACAATCACAGTTTTTGCCAATTCTGACCCGCTTCATGGAGTATTACTCACCGCTTACGGTCCCGGTTTATTTCATAGTTGTTGAACGCCAAGATGCGCTTACGTGTTGGTCATCAACACTCAATTTTGGCCGATTCTGGTCCGCTTGCACTATTACTCACCGCTTTAGGGTCCCAAAGCGATCCTGTGGTGCGCTTACGTGTCACCGTCAACACTCATAGTTTTGGCCACCTGGCCCGCTTTGGGGTCCCGGTTTATTTCATAGTTATTGAACGCCATAGTGCGCTTACGTGTCTCGATCAACACTCAAAGTTTTAACCGATTCGCCCGCTTCATGAATATTACTCACTATTTTAGGGTCGCGGAGTGATTTCACGATCAACAAACCCAGGTGCATTTACGCAGGTCATCAACACTCACAGCTTTGGCCGATTCTGCCCGTGATCGTGGACTATTACTCGCTGTTTTGGGGTCCCGGCGATTTCACGATTAACTAACCTCTGGGTGCGCTTACGGTCGGTCATCAACATTTGCGGTTTTGGCCGACATCGCCTGTTTCGTGGACTATTACTCACAGTTTTGGGCTCCCGAGTGATTACCACGATTAACAAACCCTGGGTGCGCTTACATGTCGGTCAACAACACTCACAGCTTTTGGCTAACTCGCCCATTTCATGGACTATTACTCACTGCTTTGGGCTGCTGGAGTGATTTCACGATTAACTAAACCCGGGCGCTTTACGTGTCGGTCATCAACACTCGCGGTTTTGGCCGATTCTAGCCTGCTTTTGACTATTACTCACTGTTTTGGGGTCCCGAGTGATTTCCACAATTAAAGAACCCGAGTGCGCTTACGTGTCGGTCATAAACACTCACAGTTTTGGCCGATTCTCGCCCGCTTGTGGACTATTACTCACTGTTTTGGGCTGCCGGAGTGATATCCATGATTAACGAACCCCGGGGTGCACTTACATGTCGGTCATCAACACTTGCAGTTTTGGCTGATTCTGGCCTGTTTCGTGGACTATTACTCACTGTTTTGGGCTCCCGGAGTGATTACCACGATTAACAAACCCCGGTGCGATACATGTCGGTCATCAACAGACACGCTTTGGCCAATTCTCGCCCGCTTCATGGACTATTACTCACTGTTTTGGCTGCCGGAGTGATTTCCACGATTAAAGAACCCCCGGCGTGTTTACGGTCGGTCATCAATACTCGTGGTTTTGGCCGATTCTAGCCTGCTTCGTGGACTATTACTCACCGTTTTGGGGTCCTGAGAGATTTCCACAACTAAAGAACCCCGGAGTGCGCTTACGCGGTCGGTCATCAACACTCACCGTTTTGGCCGATTCTCGCCCGCTTGTGGACTATTACTCACTGCTTTGGGCTGCCGGAGTGATATCCATGATGAACGAACCCCGGTGCACTTACATGTCGGTCATCAACACTCGCGTTTTGGCCGATTCTGTCCTGCTTTTTGACTATTACTCACAGCTTTGGGGTCCGAGAGTGATTTCCAAGATTGACGATCCCTCGGGTGCCTTTACGTGTCCGTCATCAACAATCACAGTTTTGGCTAATTCTGACCCGCTTCGTGGACTATTACTCACCGCTTACGGTCCCGGTTTATTTCATAGTTGTTGAACGCCAAGATGCGCTTACGTGTTGGTCATCAACACTCTCAATTTTGGCCTATTCTCGGTCCGCTTGCACTATTACTCACCGCTTTAGGGTCCCAAAGTGATCCTGTGGTGCGCGACGGTCACCGTCAACACTCACAGTTTTGGCCAATTCTGGCCCGCTTTGGGGTCCCGGTTTATTTCCATAGTTATTGAACGCTAAGGTGCGCTTACGTGTCTCATCAACACTCAAAGTTTTAACCGATTCCGCCGCTTCATGAATATTACTCACTATTTTAGGGTCCCGAGTGATTTCCACGATCAACAAACCTGTGGGTGCGCGACGTAGGTCATCAACACTCACAATTTTGGGCGATTCTGGCCCGTGATCGTGGACTATTACTCACTGTTTTGGGGTCCCTATGATTTCCACGATTAACTAACCTCGGGTGCGCTTACGTGTCGGTCATCAACATTTGCGGTTTTACGACATCGCCTGTTTCGTGGACTATTACTCACAGCTTTGGGCTCCTGAGTGATTACCACGACATCAAACCCCGGGTGCGCTTACATGTCAATCAACAACACTCACAGTTTTGGCTAACTCGCCCATTTCATGGACTATTACTCACTGTTTTGGTCTCATTGGAGTGATTTCACGATTAACTAACTCCCGGCGCGCTTTACGTGTCGGTCATCAACACTCGCGTTTTGGCCGATTCTAGCCCGCTTTTGGACTATTACTCACTGCTTTGGGGTCCCGGAGTGATTTCCACAACTAAAGAACCCCGGAGTGCGCTTACTGCTTGGTCATAAACACTCACAGCTTTTGGCCGATCTCGCCCGCTTGTGGACTATTACTCACCGTTTTGGGCTGCCGGAGGATATCCATGATTAACGAACCCGGGTGCACTTTACATGTCGGTCATCAACACTTGCGTTTTGGCTGATTCTGCCTGTTTCGTGGACTATTACTCACCGTTTTGGGCTCCCGGAGTGATTACCACGATTAACAAACCCCGGGTGCGCTTACATGTCGGGCCAACAACACTCACAGCTTTTGGCTAATTCTCGCCCATTTCATGGACTATTACTCACTGCTTTGGGCTGCTGGAGTGATTTCACGATTAACGAACCTCGGCGCGCTTTTACGGTCGGTCATCAACACTCGCGGTTTTGGCCGATTCTAGCCTGCTTTCTTGACTATTACTCACCGCTTTGGGGTCCCGGAGTGATTTACAATTAAAGAACCCCGAGTGCATTTACGTGTCGGTCATAAACACTCACAGCTTTAGCCGATTCTGCCCGCTTCGTGGACTATTACTCACTGCTTTTGGCTGCCGGAGTGATATCCATGATTAACGAACCCCGGGTGCACTTACATGTCGGTCATCAACACTCGCGGTTTTGGCCGATTCTGTCCTGCTTTTTGCACTATTACTCACAGCTTTGTGGTCCGAGAGTGATTTCCAAGATTGACGATCCTCGGGTGCCTTTACGGTCCGCTGCAAAATCACAGTTTTGGCTAATTCTGACCCGCTTGTGGACTATTACTCACCGCTTACGGTCCCGGTTTATTTATAGTTGTTGAACGCCATAGGTGCGCGACGTGTTGGTCATCAACACTCTCAATTTTGGCCGATTCTGGTCCGCTTGCACTATTACTCACCGCTTTAGGGTCCCAAAGCGACCCTGTGGGTGCGCTTACGTGTCACCGTCAACACTCACAGCTTTTGGCCAATTCTCGCCCGCTTTGGGGTCCCGGCGATTTCCATAGTTATTGAACGCCAAGGTGCGCTTCGTCTCATCAACACTCAAAGTTTTAACCGATTCCGCCCGCTTCGTGAACTATTACTCACTATTTTGGGGTCCCGAGTGATTTCCACGATCAACAAACCCAGGGTGCGCTTACGTAGGTCATCAACACTCACAGCTTTGGCCGATTCGCCCGTGATCATGGACTCACCGCTTTGGGGTCCTCAAGTGATTTCCACGATTAACGAACCCTGGGTGCGCTTACGTGTCGGTCATCAACATTTGCGGTTTTACGATTCTGGCCTGTTTCGTGGACTATTACTCATGTTTTGGGCTCCCGGAGTGATTACCACGATTAACAAACCCCGGGTGCGCTTATATGTCGGGTCAACAAGACTCACAGTTTTGGCTAATTCTCGCCCATTTCATGGACTATTACTCACTGTTTTGGGCTGCTGGAGTGATTTCACGATTAACTAACCCTGGGTGCGCTTTACGTGTCGGGTCATCAACACTCGCGGTTTTGGCCGATTCTAGCCCGCTTTTGACTATTACTCACTGTTTTGGGGTCCCGGAGTGATTTCCACAATTAAAGAACCCCGGAGTGCGATTACGTGTCGGTCATAAACACTCACAGTTTTGGCCGATTCTGCCCCGCTTGTGGACTATTACTCACTGTTTTGGGCTGCCGGAGTGATATCCATGATTAACGAACCCCGGGTGCACTTACATGTCGGTCATCAACACTTGCGTTTTGGCTGATTCGCCCTGTTTCGTGGACTATTACTCACTGTTTTGGGCTCCTGAGTGATTACCACAATTAACAAACCCCGGGTGCGCTTACATGTCGGTCAACAACACTCACAGTTTTGGCCAATTCTGGCCCATTTCATGGACTATTACTCACTGTTTTGGGCTGCCGGAGTGATTTCCACGATTAACGAACCCCGGGCGCGCTTTACGTGTCGGTCATCAACACTCGCGGTTTTGGCCGATTCTAGCCCGCTTTTGGACTATTACTCACTGTTTTGGGGTCCCGAGTGATTTCCACAAGTAAAGAACCCCGAGTGCGCTTACGGTCGGTCATAAACACTCACAGCTTTAGCCGATTCTCGCCCGCTTCGTGGACTATTACTCACCGTTTTTGGCTGCCGTGTGATATCCATGATTAACGGGTTCGGGTGCACTTACATGTCGGTCATCAACACTCGCGTTTTGGCCGATTCTGTCCTGCTTTCTTGCACTATTACTCACAGCTTTGTGGTCCGAGAGTGATTTCCAAGATTGACGATCCTCGGGTGCCTTTACGTGTCCGGCTGTCAAAATCACAGCTTTGGCCAATTTGACCCGCTTCGTGGACTATTACTCACCGCTTACGGTCCCGGTTTATTTATAGTTGTTGAACGCCAAGGTGCGCTTTACGTGTTGGTCATCAACACTCTCAATTTTGGCCGATTCTGGTCCGCTTGCACTATTACCCACCGCTTTAGGGTCCCAAAGCGATCCTGTGGGTGCGCTACGTGTCACCGTCAACACTCACAGTTTTGGCCAATTCTCGCCCGCTTTGGGGTCCCGGTTTATTTCATAGTTATAGAACGCCAAGGTGCGCTTCGTGTCTCATCAACACTCAAAGTTTTAACCGATTCCGCCCGCTTCGTGAACTATTACTCACTATTTTGGGGTCCCGAGTGATTTCCACGATCAACAAACCTGGGTGCGCGACGCGTAGGTCATCAACACTCACAGTTTTGGCCGATTCTGGCCCGTATCATGGACTCACTGTTTTGGGGTCCTGAAGTGATTTCCACGATTAACGAACCCTGGGGTGCGCTTACGTGTCGGTCATCAACATTTGCGGTTTTGGCCGATTCTGGCCTGTTTTGTGGACTATTACTCATAGTTTTGGGCTCCCGGAGTGATTACCACGATTAACAAACCCCGGGGTGCGCTTACATGTCGGTCAACAACACTCACAGTTTTGGCCAATTCTGGCCCATTTCATGGACTATTACTCACTGTTTTGGGCTGCTGGAGTGATTTCCACGATTAACGAACCCCGGGGCGCGCTTACGTGTCGGTCATCAACACTCGCGGTTTTGGCCGATTCTAGCCTTTTTCTTGGACTATTACTCACTGTTTTGGGGTCCCGGAGTGATTTCCACAATTAAAGAACCCCGGAGTGCGTTTACGTGTCGGTCATAAACACTCACAGTTTTGGCCGATTCTCGCCCGTTTCATGGACTATTACTCACTGTTTTCGGCTGCTGGAGTGATATCCATGATTAACGAACCCCGGGGTGCACTTACATGTCGGTCATCAACACTCGCGGTTTTGGCCGATTCTGTCCTGCTTTTTGACTATTACTCACGCTTTGTGGTCCGAGAGTGATTTCAAGATT
This sequence comes from Aegilops longissima, assembly GCA_021605205.1. NCBI lineage: Eukaryota > Viridiplantae > Streptophyta > Magnoliopsida > Poales > Poaceae > Aegilops > Aegilops longissima. The sequence continues at coordinate 21,082 of JAHIAM010004333.1, read as the reverse complement.
GACGATCCCCGGGTGCCTTTACGTGTCCGCTGTCAAAAATCACAGTTTTGGCTAATTTCACCCGCTTCGCGGACTATTACTCACCGCTTACGGTCCCGGTTTATTTCATAGTTGTTGAACGCCAAGGTGCGCTTACGTGTTGGTCATCAACACTCTCAATTTTGGCCGATTCTGTCCGCTTTTGCACTATTACTCACCGCTTTAGGGTCCCAAAGCGATCCTGTGGGTGCATTTACGTGTCACCGTCAACACTCACGCTTTTGGCCAATTCTCGCCCGCTTTGGGGTCCCGCGATTTCCATAGTTATTGAACGCCAAGGTGCGCTTTATGTGTCTCATCAACACTCAAAGTTTTAACCGATTCGCCCGCTTCATGAACTATTACTCACTATTTTGGGGTCCCGAGTGATTTCCACGATCAACAAACCTGTGGGTGCGACGTAGTAGGTCATCAACACTCACAAGTGTTGGCCGATTCTCGCCCGTATCATGGACTCACCGCTTTGGGGTCCTGGCGATTTCCACGATTAACGAACCCCGGGTGCGCTTTACGTGTCGGTCATTAAAATTTGCGGTTTTGGCCGATTCTCGCCTGTTTTGTGGACTATTACTCACAGCTTTGGGCTCCCGGAGTGATTACCACGATTAACAAACCCCGGTGCGCTTACATGTCGGGTCATCAACACTCACAGCTTTTGGCCAATTCTCGCCCATTTGATGGACTATTACTCACTGTTTTGGGCTGCCGGAGTGATTTCCATGATTAACGAACCCCGGGCGCCGCTTTACGGTTTCGGTCATCAACACTCACAGTTTTGGCCGATTCTGGCCCGTTTCGTGGACTATTACTCACTGTTTCGGGCTGCCGGAGTGATATGCATGATTAACGAACCCCGGGGAGCACTTACATGTCGGTCATCAACACTCGCGGTTTTGGACGATTCTGTCCTGTTTCTTGGACTAGTACTCACAGTTTTGGGGTCCGGGAGTGATTTCCAAGATTGATGATCCCCGGGGTGCCTTTACGTGTCCGTGGTCAATAATTACAGTTTTGGCCAATTTGACCTGCTTTCGGGACTATTACTCACCGCTTAGGGGTTCCGGCGATTTCCATAGTTGTCGAACCCCAAGGTGTGTTTACGTGTCGGTCATCAACATCGCGGTTTTGGCCGATTCTCGACCGCTTCATGGACAATTACTCACCGCTTTGGGCTCCGAGTAATTACCACGATTAACGAACCCCGGGTGCACTTACGCTTCGGTCATCAACACTCACAGCTTTGGCTAATTCTCGCCCATTTCATGGACTATTACTCACCGCTTACGGTCCCGGCGATTTCATAGTTGTTCAACGCCAAGGTACGCTTACGTGTGGGTCATCAACACTCACAATTTTGGCCGATTCTGGTCCGCTTCGCATTATTACTCACCGCTTTAGGGTCCCAAAGCCATCCTGTGGTGCGCGCTTACGTGTCGGGCCGTCAACACTCACGCTTTTGGCCAATTCGCCCGCTTTGGGGTCCCGTTTATTTCCATAGTTATTGAACGCTAAGGTGCGCTTTACGTGTCTCATCAACACTCAAAGTTTTAACCGACTCGCCCGCTTCATGAACTATTACTCACTATTTTGGGGTCCCAGAGTGATTTCCATGATTAACAAACCTGTGGGTTCCTTTACGTAGGTCATCAACACTCACGCTTTTGGCCGATTCTCGCCCATTTCATGGACTATTACTCACTGTTTTGGGGTCCCAAGTGATTTCCACGATTAACGAACCCCGGGTGCGCTTTACGGTCACCATCAACACTTGCGCTTTTGGCTGATTCTCGCCTGCTTCGTGGACTATTACTCACTGCTTTGGGCTGCCGGAGTGATTTCCACGATTAACTAACCCCGGGCGCGCTTACGTGTTCGGTCGTCAACACTCGCGGTTTTGGCCGATTCTAGCCTGCTTCGTGGACTATTACTCACTGTTTTGGGGTCCCGGAGTGATTTCCACAATTAAAGAACCCTCGAGTGCGCTTACGTTGTCGGTCATCAACACTCACAGCTTTTGGCCGATTCTCGCCCGCTTCGCGGACTATTACTCACTGTTTTGGGCTGCCGGAGTGATATCCATGATTAACGAACCCGGGTGCACTTACATGTCGGTCATCAACACTCGCGTTTTGGCTGATTCTGTCCTGCTTTCTTGACTAGTACTCACAGCTTTGGGGTCCGGAGTGATTTCCAAGATTGACGATCCTCGGGGTGCCTTTTACGTGTCCGTGGTCAACAATCACAGTTTTGGCCAATTCTGACCCGTTTCGTGGACTATTACTCACCGTTTAGGGGTTCCGAAGCGATTTCCATAGTTGTCGAACCCTAAGGTGTGTTTACGTGTCGGTCATCAACACTTCGGTTTTGGCCGATTCTGGACCGTTTCATGGACAATTACTCACTGTTTTGGGCTCCCAGAGTAATTACCACGATTAACGAACCCCGGGGTGCACTTACGTGTCGGTCATCAACACTCACGCTTTGGCTAATTTCGCCCATTTCATGGACTATTACTCACCGCTTACGGTCCCGGTTATTTCATAGTTGTTGAACGCCAAGGTGCGTTTACGTGTGGGTCATCAACACTCACAATTTTGGCCGATTCTGGTCCGTTTCGTGCACTATTACTCATCGTTTTAGGGTCCCAAAGTGATCACAGGGGTGCGTTTACGTGTCAGTCGTCAACACTCACAGTTTTGGCCAATTCTGGCCCGTTTTGGGGTCCCGAAGCGATTTCCATAGTTATTGAACGCCAAGGTGCACTTACGTGTCTCATCAACACTCAAAGTTTTAACCGACTCTGGCCCGTTTCATGAACTATTTATTATTATATAATTAAGACAAGAGGCAAACAAGCCATCACGTTCGTCCACATATGTTAAATTATCTAAACCATTAATTTTAGATATAAACGGTCAAGATTTAAAGATGTGAACGTTATATACAAAATATAGTCTACATGCCTAGATGTTTTTGGACATGAAAATCTGTCACGACATATATTAGATGGAAAAGGTGCAATCACAATCACATACTATAAGAGAAGGAGACGGGATTCTCAAAAAAAAGGAAGGAGACGTAGGAGAGGAAAGCAATTTGAGATGTGATTTATTGATGTACCGTATGTGTAGGAGATTGACATCATATACATCCAAAATCCTGTGGGGCCAAAAGCCCAAGTGGAGTACGGAACGGACGCTAAAAAAGTGGAGTCTGGAATAGAGGCCCTTTGTGTATATCTTTTTCTTTTGAAGTACACTACATGTTAGTTTGAGTGCCAGTGTATGTACGTCAAGCAGTATTAGCCCAGCTTGATTATTTAGTGCTTCTTTTCTAACACTGATCGGACCAGGCTTCAACAGATACATGCATGGTAAGCACGTCCGTATGAAGCACCTCATGCATAAAGCATATGTCCATATCATATTAATCAGACTGAGCTCAATGCACGTGGAATTTACTATGTACGGCATATATATTTTCATATTGCCAAAATTAGAACCTCTTTCAACTTGCATGGTTAATACAAAAAAACATAGAATTGTAATTTGACATCAACTCAAATTCTGCATGGTTGACATTGTAAAATATAAATTACACCATAGAGAAAACAAATTTTAATTCCATGCATTTTTTAGTCAGACGCAATATTATGTCTGAAACATAAAGTGAATTGTTAGGAAATATTATGATCCTCTAAAATTTAATAAAAATACAATGAATCAAAGGGTTCAGATGAAAGTGAAGCACACTGCCCAACAAAAAAAACGATAGTGCAATATAGAAGGTGAAAATTTTAAAATGCGTGATGCAAGCAAACCAAATGATTGTAGGATAGAGAAGATAAATATGAAAACAAAAGAAACTTTAGTAGAAAGAAAATACTTTTTTATGGAAAGTAGAAAGAAAATACTACGATGCATAAAATGCTTCTCCCCATAATTGGTCATCTGCACTCAAATACTATTGGTAATGAATGAATTATGGGCTTAATATTACCAAATTGCAATTTTATATCAAGTCAAATTCTACATGGTTGAATTGTAAGATCTCATTTTAGTGCACCACAGAAAAAGAAAATTCGCTTTAGAGATTTCAATCAGATGGAAAGTTATCTTTGAAACGTAAAGTGATTTGTTAGGAAAAATTCTGTCATCCAAAAATTAATAAAAACACAAAATTAGATGTCCGTACGAAAGAAAAGCATGCTGTCCGGCGCAAGGAATTTTTATTATTGGACAACATCAATGATTAAAGCTAAAAAAATCTGACATCATACAAGCAAACCTAATAGATTAACTTGTCAAGGTTTTCCATATAGATTAAATTATCTTGACGGTCAATATTAGAAATTAACGTTGAGATATAAAAGATATAGTGTTACATATAAATACTATCACGCATAAACAGTTTAATATGTCACATGTCACGCATCAAATGTTCAACCAGACTTTGTTTCAGCTTGTTTTATATGCCTTTCACCCAATCAGACTTAAGCTTACATTGAGATATTGCCCAATCAGATGTAAGCTAACATTGTGATATTGATATTGTAAAGAACGGCAGCCCAAATAAAAAAAGTACATCAGCCAAACAATGAACAGTCCTGTTCGGACAAAACACGGGGAAGAGTCAGACCACCCAGCAAAAAATGTAGTTTCCATAAATAAAAAAGATGTAGTGTCTGGGCTGAATTCACATAATCACATGCTGAAAGGAAAGTATGCAGGCAAATAATGAATAGTCCTATTCGGAGAAAAACACACGAAGGAGTCAGAGCACCCGCAAAAAAATGTAGTTTCACAAATTAAAAAGGGAACAATTCACATGCTGATTTCAGCGCAAAATCAATCTGAGCTCTTCCTTCTGCATTCCAAAATATAAAAAATAGCCAGACTCCTGCTTTAGTGCTTCACATGCTGGGATAACAAACTCTTTACACTGCTATTGTAGGGAAAAAACGATGGAGAGAAAACGCAGAACGTGCTGCCAGCCGTCCAATCAGCCGTCAAACAAAAATCAAGATGAGTGTGAGATTATATGGCTCGGCCGTGGCACGGTAGAACGGACCAAACAAGAAATTTTATACGCTGATTCAACATAGACGTCTCCATACACATACCAAAGAGAGTGTGGCAATGATATTAGAAAACACTTTTGTCTAAAACTAAATTATATGCGTACAATATGATGTTAATTCCTCCTCCAAAAGAAATGATGTTAGTTGTAACAAATTATGTCTACAATATGATGTTTTATAAAGATCATAGATGGACAATATTAGGTGCTAATATTTTAATTTTCATTACAATCTATAGATTGCAATGATCACATGGTCTACTTAGACCAATGCATTAACCAACAACATAATATACTTGATGGAAATACCCCCATTCAAGTCCTGTAAGGTTTCCCTAAGATGTAGATTACGGTGGTATATGCTTTTATTTTATAAATATGCACCTCATGTATAAAAAAATCTAGCCGCGCAAATGCGCGGGTCACAACACTAGTTACTCACTATTTTGGTGTCCCAGAGTGATTTCCATGATTAACAAACCCAGGGGTGCCTTTACGTGTAGGTCATCAACACTCACAGTTTTGGCCGATTCTGGCCCATTTCGTGGACTATTACTCACTATTTTGGGGTCCCGAAGTGATTTCCACGATTAACGAACCCCGGGGTGCGCTTACGTGTCGGTCATCAACACTTGCGGTTTTGGCTGATTCTGGCCTGTTTCGTGGACTATTACTCACTGTTTTGGGCTCCCGGAGTGATTACCACGATTAACAAACCCCGGGGTGCGATACCTGTCGGTCATCAACAATCACAGCTTTTGGCCAATTCTCGCCCGCTTCATGGACTATTACTCACTGTTTTGGGCTGCCGGAGTGATTTCCACGATTAACTAACCCCGGGCGCGCTTTACGTGTCACCATCAACACTCGCGGTTTTGGCCGATTCTAGCCTGTTTCGTGGACTATTACTCACTGTTTTGGGGTCCCGGAGTGATTTCCACAATTAAAGAACCCCGGAGTGCGTTTACGTGTCGGTCATCAACACTCATAGTTTTGGCCGATTCTGCCCGCTTCGTGGACTATTACTCACCGCTTTGGGCTGCCGAGTGATATCCATGATTAACGAACCCCGGGTGCACTTACATGTCGGTCATCAACACTCGCGTTTTTGCCGATTCTGTCCTGTTTTTGACTATTACTCACGTTTTGGGGTCCGAGAGTGATTTCCAAGATTGACGATCCCCGGGTGCCTTTACGTGTCCGCTGTCAACAATCACAGCTTCTCGCCAATTCACCCGCTTCGTGGACTATTACTCAGCGCTGACGGTCCCGGCGATTTCATAGTTGTTGAACGCCATAGCGCTTACGTGTTGGTCATCAACACTCTCAATTTTGGCTGTTTCGGTCCGCTTGCACTATTACTCACCGCTTTAGGGTCCCAAGGCGATCCTGTGGGTGCGCGACGTGTCACCGTCAACGCCACAGTTTTCGCCAATTCTGGCCAGTTTTGGGGTCCCAAAGCGATTTCCATAGTTATTAAACGCCATGGTGCGCTTACGTGTCTCATCAACACTCAAAGTTTTAACCGATTCCGGCCCGTTTCATGAACTACTACTCACTATTTTAGGGTCCCGGAGTGATTTCCACGATGAACAAACCCAGGGTTGCGTTTACGTGTAGGTCATCAACACTTACAGTTTTGGCCGATTCTGGCCCGTGTCGTGGACTCACTGTTTTGGGGTCCCGAAGTGATTTCCACGATTAACGAACCCTGGGGTGCGCTTACGTGTCGGTCATCAACATTTGCGGTTTTAGCCGATTCTGGCCTGTTTCGTGGACTATTACTCACAGTTTTGGGCTCCCGGAGTGATTACCACGATTAACAAACCCCGGGGTGCGCTTAGATGTCGGTCATCAACACTCACAGTTTTGGCCAATTCTGGCCCATTTGATGGACTATTACTCACTTCTTTGGGCTGCTGGAGTGATTTCAATGATTAACGAACCCCGGGGCGCGCTTACGTGTCGGTCATCAACACTCGCGGTTTTGGCCGATTCTAGCCCGTTTCTTGGACTATTACTCACTGTTTTGGGGTCCCGGAGTGATTTCCACAATTAAAGAACCCCGGAGTGCGTTTACGTGTCGGTCATAAACACTCACAGCTTTACGATTCTCGCCCGCTTCGTGGACTATTACTCACTGTTTTGGGCTGCCGGAGTGATATCCATGATTAACGAACCCCGGGTGCACTTACATGTCGGTCATCAACACTCACAATTTTGGCCGATTCTGTCCGCTTGCACTACTATTACTCATCGCTTTAGGGTCCCAAAGTGATCCTGTGGGTGCGCTTACGTGTCACCGTCAACACTCACAGCTTTTGGCCAATTCTCGCCCGCTTTGGGGTCCCGGCGATTTCCATAGTTATTGAACGCTAAGGTGCACTTTACGTGTCTCATCAACACTCAAAGTTTTAACCGACTCTGGCCCGTTTCATGAACTATTACTCACTATTTTGGGGTCCCAGAGTGATTTCCATGATTAACAAACCCAGGGTGCCTTTACGTGTAGGTCATCAACACACAGTTTTGGCCGATTCTGGGGCATTTCGTGGACTATTACTCACTATTTTGGGGTCCCGAAGTGATTTCCACGATTAACGAACCCCGGGGTGCGCTTACGTGTCGGTCATCAACACCTGCGGTTTTGGATGATTCTGGCCTGTTTCATGGACTATTACTCACTGTTTTGGGCTCCCGAGTGATTACCACGATTAACAAACCCTGTGGTGCGATACATGTCGGTCATCAACACTCACAGTTTTGGCCAATTCGCCCGCTTCATGGACTATTACTCACTGTTTTGGGCTGCCGGAGTGATTTCCACGATTAACGAACCCCGGGCGCGCTTTACGTGTCGGTCATCAACACTCGCGTTTTGGCCGATTCTAGCCCGCTTGTGGACTATTACTTACTGTTTTGGGGTCCCGGAGTGATTTCCACAATTAAAGAACCCCGAGTGCGCTTTACGTGTCGGTCATCAACACTCATAGTTTTGGCCGATTCTCGCCCGCTTGTGGACTATTACTCACCGCCTTGGGCTGCCGGAGTGATATCCATGATTAACGAACCCCGGTTGCACTTACATGTCGGTCATCAACACTCGCGGTTTTTGCCGATTCTGTCCTGCTTTTGACTATTACTCACAGTTTTGGGGTCCGAGAGTGATTTCCAAGATTGACGATCCTCGGATGCCTTTATGTGTCCGCTATCAACAATCACAGCTTCTGCCAATTTCACCTGCTTGTGGACTATTACTCAGCGCTGACGGTCCCGGCGATTTTCATAGTTGTTGAACGCCATAGTGCGCTTACGTGTTGGTCATCAACACTCTCAATTTTGGCCGATTCTGGTCCGCTTGCGCACTATTACTCACCGCCTTAGGGTCCCAAGGCGATCCTGTGGTGCGCGACGTGTCACCGTCAACACTCACAGTTTTCGCCAATTCTGGCCAGTTTTGGGGTCCCGAAGCGATTTCCATAGTTATTAAACGCCAAGGTGCGCTTACGTGTCTCATCAACACTCAAAGTTTTAACCGATTCCGGCCCGTTTCATGAACTACTACTCACTATTTTAGGGTCCCGGAGTGATTTCCAAGATGAACAAACCCAGGGTTGCGTTTACGTGTAGGTCATCAACACTTACAGTTTTGGCCGATTCTGGCCCGTGTCGTGGACTCACTGTTTTGGGGTCCCAAAGTGATTTCCACGATTAACGAACCCTGGGGTGCGCTTATGTGTCGGTCATCAACATTTGCGGTTTTGGCCGATTCTGGCCTGTTTCGTGGACTATTACTCACAGTTTTGGGCTCCCGGAGTGATTACCACGATTAACAAACCCCGGGGTGCGCTTAGATGTCGGTCATCAACACTCACAGTTTTGGCCAATTCTGGCCCATTTGATGGACTATTACTCACTGCTTTGGGCTGCTGGAGTGATTTCATGATTAACGAACTCGGGCGCGCTTTACGTGTCGGTTATCAACACTCGCGGTTTTGGCCGATTCTAGCCCGCTTTTGGACTATTACTCACTGTTTTGGGGTCCCGAGTGATTTCCACAATTAAAGAACCCCGAGTGCGCTTACGTGTCGGGTCATAAACACTCACAGCTTTGGCCGATTCTGGCCCGCTTTAGGACTATTACTCACTGTTTTGGGCTGCCGGAGTGATATCCATGATTATCGAACCCCGGGGTGCACTTACATGTCGGTCATCAACACTCACAATTTTGGCCGATTCTGGTCCGTTTCGTGCACTATTACTCATCGTTTTAGGGTCCCAAAGTGATCCTGTGGGTGCGCGACGTGTCGCTTGTCAACACTCACAGTTTTGTCCAATTCTGGCCCTTTTTGGGGTCCCGAAGCGATTTCCATAGTTATTGAACGCCAAGGTGCACTTACGTGTCTCATCAACACTCAAAGTTTTAACCGACTCTGGCCCGTTTCATGAACTATTACTCACTATTTTGGGGTCCCAGAGTGATTTCCATGATTAACAAACCTGTGGGTGCCTTTACGTAGGTCATCAACACTCACAGTTTTGGCCGATTCTGGCCCATTTCGTGGACTATTACTCACTATTTTGGGGTCCCGAAGTGATTTCCACGATTAACGAACCCCGGTTGCGCTTTACGTGTCGGTCATCAACACCGTGGTTTTGGCTGATTCTCGCCTGTTTCGTGGACTATTACTCACTGTTTGGGCTCCCGGTGATTACCACGATTAACAAACCCTGTGGTGCGATACATGTCGGTCATCAACACTCACAGCTTTTGGCCAATTCGCCCGCTTCATGGACTATTACTCACTGTTTTGGGCTGCCGGAGTGATTTCCACGATTAACTAACCCCGGGCGCGCTTTACGTGTCGGTCATCAACACTCGCGGTTTTGGCCGATTCTAGCCTGCTTCGTGGACTATTACCCACTGTTTTGGGGTCCCGGAGTGATTTCCACAATTAAAGAACCCCGGAGTGCGCTTTACGTGTTTGGTCATCAACACTCACGCTTTTGGCCGATTCTCGCCCGCTTCGTGGACTATTACTCACCGCCTTTGGGCTGCCGGAGTGATATCCATGATTAACGAACCCCGGGTGAACTTACATGTCGGTCATCAACACTCGCGTTTTTGCCGATTCTGTCCTGCTTTCTTGACTATTACTCACAGCTTTGGGGTCCGAGAGTGATTTCCAAGATTGACGATCCCCGGATGCCTTTACGTGTCCGTCTGTCAACAATCACAGCTTCTGCCAATTCTGACCTGCTTCGTGGACTATTACTCAGCGCTGACGGTCCCGGCGATTTCCATAGTTGTTGAACTCATAGGCGCGCTACGTGTTGGTCATCAACACTCTCAATTTTGGCCGATTCTGGTCCGCTTGCACTATTACTCACCGCTTTAGGGTCCCAAGGCGATCCTGTGGGTGCGCTTACGTGTCACCGTCAACACTCACAGCCGCCAACTCTCGCCAATTTTGGGGTCCCGGCGATTTCATAGTTATTAAACGCCAAGGTGCGCTTACGGGTCTCATCAACACTCAAAGTTTTAACCGATTCCGCCCGCTTCATGAACTATTACTCACTATTTTAGGGTCCCGAGTGATTTCACGATGAACAAACCTGTGGTTGCGCTTACGTAGGTCATCAACACTTACAGTTTTGGCCGATTCTGGCCCGTGTCGTGGACTCACTGTTTTGGGGTCCCGAAGTGATTTCCACGATTAACGAACCCTGGGGTGCGCTTACGTGTCGGTCATCAACATTTGCGGTTTTGGCCGATTCTGGCCTGTTTCGTGGACTATTACTCACAGTTTTGGGCTCCCGGAGTGATTACCACGATTAACAAACCCCGGGGTGCGCTTAGATGTCGGTCATCAACACTCACAGTTTTGGCCAATTCTGGCCCATTTGATGGACTATTACTCACTGCTTTGGGCTGCTGGAGTGATTTCCACGATTAACGAACCCCGGGGCGCGCTTACGTGTCGGTCATCAACACTCGCGGTTTTGGCCGATTCTAGCCCGTTTCTTGGACTATTACTCACTGTTTTGGGGTCTCGGAGATATTTCCACAATTAAAGAACCCCGGAGTGCGTTTACGTGTCGGTCATAAACACTCACAGTTTTGGCCGATTCTCGCCCGTTTCGAGGACTATTACTCACTATTTTGGGCTGCCGGAGTGATATCCATGATTAACGAACCCCGGGGTGCACTTACATGTCGGTCATCAACACTCACAATTTTGGCCGATTCTGTCCGCTTTCGCACTATTACTCATCGCTTTAGGGTCCCAAAGTGATCCTAGGGTGCGCTTACGTGTCGCTTGTCAACACTCACAGCTTTTGGCCAATTCTCGCCCGCTTTGGGGTCCCGGCGATTTCCATAGTTATTGAACGCTAAGGTGCACTTTACGTGTCTCATCAACACTCAAAGTTTTAACCGACTCGCCCGCTTTCATGAACTATTACTCACTATTTTGGGGTCCCAGAGTGATTTCCATGATTAACAAACCTGGGGTGCCTTTACGTAGGTCATCAACACTCACAGCTTTGGCCGATTCTCGCCCATTTCGTGGACTATTACTCACTATTTTGGGGTCCCAAGTGATTTCCACGATTAACTAACCCCGGGTGCGCTTTACGTGTCGGGTCATCAACACTTGCGGTTTTGGCTGATTCTGGCCTGTTTCGTGGACTATTACTCACTGTTTTGGGCTCCCGGAGTGATTACCACGATTAACAAACCCCAGGGTGCGCATACATGTCGGTCATCAACACTCACAGTTTTGGGCAATTCTGGCCCGTTTCATGGAATATTACTCACTGTTTTGGGCTGCCGGAGTGATTTCCATGATTAACGAACCCCGGGGCGCGCTTACGTGTCGGTCATCAACACTCGCGGTTTTGGCCGATTCTAGCCCGTTTCGTGGACTATTACTCACTGTTTTGGGGTCCCGGAGTGATTTCCACAATTAAAGAACCCCGGAGTGCGTTTACGTGTCGGTCATCAACACTCACAGTTTTGGCCGATTCTGGCCCGTTTCGTGGACTATTACTCACTGTCTTGGGCTGCCGGAGTATATCCATGATTAACGAACCCTAGGGTGCACTTACATGTCGGTCATCAACACTCGCGGTTTTTGCCGATTCTGTCCTGCTTTCTTGACTATTACTCACGCTTTGGGGTCCGAGAGTGATTTCCAAGATTGACGATCCTCGGGTGCCTTTACGTGTCCGTCTGTCAACAATCACAGCTTCGCCAATTCTGACCCGCTTCGGGACTATTACTCACCGCTGACGGTCCCGGTTTATTTCTATAGTTGTTGAACGCCAAGTGCGCTTACGTGTTGGTCATCAACACTCCCAATTTTGGCCGATTCTGGTCCGCTTGCACTATTACTCACCGCTTAGGGTCCCAAGGCGATCCTGTGGGTGCGCGACGTGTCACCGTCAACACTCACAGTTTTCGCCAATTCGCCCGCTTTGGGGTCCCGGTTTATTTCATAGTTATTAAACGCAAGGTGCGCTTTACGTGTCTCATCAACACTCAAAGTTTTAACCGATTCCGCCCGCTTCATGAACTATTACTCACTATTTTAGGGTCCCGAGTGATTTCCACGATGAACAAACCTGTGGTTGCGCTTACGTAGGTCATCATCACTTACAGCTTTGGCCGATTCTGCCCGTGGTCGTGGACTCACTGCTTTGGGGTCCCGGTGATTTCCACGATTAACTAACCCTGGGTGCGCTTACGTGTCGGTCATCAACATTTGCGGTTTTGGCCGATTCTCGCCTGTTTCGTGGACTATTACTCACAGTTTTGGGCTCCGGAGTGATTACCACGATTAACAAACCCCGGGTGCGCTTTAGATGTCGGTCATCAACACTCACGCTTTGGCCAATTTCGCCCATTTGATGGACTATTACTCACCGCTTTGGGTGCCGGAGTGATTTCCATGATTAACGAACTCGGGTGCGCTTTACGTGTCGGTCATCAACACTCGCGGTTTTGGCCGATTCTAGCCTGCTTTTGGACTATTACTCACTGTTTTGGGGTCCCGGAGTGATTTCCACAATTAAAGAACCCCGAGTGCGCTTACGTGTCGGTCATAAACACTCACAGTTTTGGCCGATTCTGGCCCGTTTCGAGGACTATTACTCACTGTTTTGGGTTGCCGGAGTGATATCCATGATTAACGAACCATGATTAACGAACCCCGGGGGTGCACTTACATGTCGGTCATCAACACTCACAATTTTGACCGATTCTGGTCCGCTTGCACTATTACTCATCGCTTTAGGGTCCCAAAGTGATCCTGTGGGTGCGCTACGTTGTCGGTCGTCAACACTCAGAGTTTTGGCCAATTCTGGCCCGTTTTGGGGTCCCGAAGCGATTTCCATAGTTATTGAACGCCAAGGTGCAATTACGTGTCTCATCAACACTCAAAGTTTTAACTGACTCTGGCCCGTTTCATGAACTATTACTCACTATTTTGGGGTCATAGAGTGATTTCCATGATTAACAAACCCAGGGGTGCCTTTACGTGTAGGTCATCAACACTCACAATTTTGGCCGATTCTGGCCCATTTCGTGGACTATTACTCACTATTTTGTGGTCCCGAAGTGATTTCCACGATTAACGAACCCCGGGGTGCGCTTACGTGTCGGTCATCAACACTTGCGGTTTTGGCTGATTCTGGCCTGTTTCGTGGACTATTACTCACTGATTTGGGCTCCCCGGAGTGATTACCACGATTAACAAACCCCAGGGTGCGCATACATGTCGGTCATCAACACTCATAGTTTTGGCCAATTCTGGCCCGTTTCATGGACTATTACTCACTGTTTTGGGCTGCCGGAGTGATTTCCACGATTAACGAACCCCGGGGCGCGCTTACGTGTCGGTCATCAACACTCGCGGTTTTCGCCGATTCTAGCCCGTTTCGTGGACTATTACTCACTGTTTTGGGGTCCCGGAGTGATTTCCACAATTAAAGAACCTCGGAGTGCGTTTACGTGTCGGTCATCAACACTCACAGTTTTGGCCGATTCTGGCCCGTTTCATGGACTATTACTCACTGTCTTGGGCTGCCGGAGTGATATCCATGATTAACGAACCCCGGGTGCACTTACATGTCGGTCATCAACACTCGCGTTTTTGCCGATTCTGTCCTGCTTTTGGACTATTACTCACAGTTTTGGGGTCCGAGAGTGATTTCCAAGATTGACGATCCCCGGGTGCCTTTACGTGTCCGCTGTCAACTATCACAGCTTCGCCAATTTCACCTGCTTCGTGGACTATTACTCAGCGCTGACGGTCCCGGTTTATTTCATAGTTGTTGAACGCCATAGCGCGCTTACGTGTTGGTCATCAACACTCTCAATTTTGGCCGATTCTGGTCCGCTTTCGCACTATTACTCACCGCTTTAGGGTCCCAAGGCGATCCTGTGATGTGCGCTTACGTGATACCGTCAACACTCACAGTTTTCGCCAATTCTGGCCCGTTTTGGGGTCCCGAAGCGATTTCCATAGTTATTAAACGCCAAGGTGCGCTTACGTGTCTCATCAACACTCAAAGTTTTAACCGATTCCGGCCCGTTTCATGAACTATTACTCACTATTTTAGGGTCCCGGAGTGATTTCCACGATGAACAAACCCAGGGTTGCGTTTACGTGTAGGTCATCAACACTTACAGCTTTGGCCGATTCTGGCCCGTGTCGTGGACTCACTGTTTTGGGATCCCGAAATGATTTCCACGATTAACGAACCCTGGGGTGCGCTTACGTGTCGGTCATCAACATTTGCGGTTTTGGCCGATTCTGGCCTGTTTCGTGGACTATTACTCACAATTTTGGGCTCCCGGAGTGATTACCATGATTAACAAACCCCGGGGTGCGCTTAGATGTCGGTCATCAACACTCACAGCTTTTGGCCAATTCGCCCATATGATGGACTATTACTCACCGCTTTGGGCTGCCGGAGTGATTTCCATGATTAACTAACCCTGGTGCGCTTTACGTGTCGGTCATCAACACTCGCGTTTTGGCCGATTCTAGCCTGTTTCTTGGACTATTACTCACTGTTTTGGGGTCCCGGAGTGATTTCCACAATTAAAGAACCCCGGAGTGCGTTTACGTGTCGGTCATAAACACTCACAGTTTTGGCCGATTCTGGCCCGTTTCGAGGACTATTACTCACTGTTTTGGGCTGCCGGAGTGATATCCATGATTAACGAACCCCGGGGTGCACTTACATGTCGGTCATCAACACTCACAATTTTGGCCGATTCTGGTCCGTTTCGTGCACTATTACTCATCGTTTTAGGGTCCCAAAGTGATCCCAGGGGTGCATTTACGTGTCAGTTGTCAACACTCAAAGTTTTGGCCAATTCTGGCCCGTTTTGGGGTCCCGAAGCGATTTCCATAGTTATTGAACGCCAAGGTGCACTTACGTGTCTCATCAACACTCAAAGTTTTAACCGACTCTGGCCCGTTTCATGAACTATTACTCACTATTTTGGGGTCCCAGAGTGATTTCCATGATTAACAAACCCAGGGGTGCCTTTACGTGTAGGTCATCAACACTCACAGTTTTGGCCGATTCTGGCCCATTTCGTGGACTATTACTCACTATTTTGGGGTCCCGAAGTGATTTCCACGATTAACGAACCCCGGGGTGCGCTTACGTGTCGGTCATCAACACTTGCGGTTTTGGCTGATTCTGGCCTGTTTCGTGGACTATTACTCACTGTTTTGGGCTCCCGGAGTGATTACCACGATTAACAAACCCCAGGGTGCGCATACATGTCGGTCATCAACACTCACAGTTTTGGGCAATTCTGGCCCGTTTCATGGAATATTACTCACTGTTTTGGGCTGCCGGAGTGATTTCCACGATTAACGAACCCCGGGGCGCGCTTACGTGTCGGTCATCAACACTCGTGGTTTTGGCCGATTCTAGCCTGCTTGTGGACTATTACTCACTGTTTTGGGGTCCCGAGTGATTTCACAATTAAAGAACCCCGGAGTGCGCTTACGTGTCGGTCATCAACACTCACGCTTTTGGCCGATTCTGCCCGCTTCGTGGACTATTACTCACCGCTTTGGGCTGCCGGAGTGATATCCATGATTAACGAACCCCGGGTGCACTTACATGTCGGTCATCAACACTCGCGTTTTTGCCGATTCTGTCCTGCTTTTGACTATTACTCACAGTTTTGGGGTCCGAGAGTGATTTCCAAGATTGACGATCCCCGGGTGCCTTTTACGTGTCCGTCTGTCAACTATCACAGCTTCGCCAATTTGACCCGCTTCGTGGACTATTACTCAGCGCTGACGGTCCCGGCGATTTCCATAGTTGTTGAACGCTAAGGTGCGCTTACGTGTTGGTCATCAACACTCCCAATTTTGGCCGATTATGGTCCGCTTTCGCACTATTACTCACCGCTTTAGGGTCCCAAGGCGATCCTGTGGTGCGCTATATGTCACCGTCAACACTCACAGTTTTCGCCAATTCGCCCGCTTTGGGGTCCCGGCGATTTCATAGTTATTAAACGCAAGGTGCGCTTTACGTGTCTCAACAACACTCAAAGTTTTAACCGATTCGCCCGCTTCATGAACTATTACTCACTATTTTAGGGTCCCGAGTGATTTCCACGATGAACAAACCCAGCGCTATGCTTACGTAGGTCATCAACACTTACAGCTTTGGCCGATTCTCGCCCGTGGTCGTGGACTCACCGTTTTGGGGTCCCGGCGATTTCCACGATTAACGAACCCCGGGTGCGCTTACGTGTCGGTCATCAACATTTGCGGTCTTGGCCGATTCTCGCCTGTTTCGTGGACTATTACTCACAGCTTTGGGCTCCCGAGTGATTACCACGATTAACAAACCCCGGTGCGCTTAGATGTCGGTCATCAACACTCACAGTTTTGGCCAATTCTGGCCCATTTGATGGACTATTACTCACTGCTTTGGGCTGCTGGAGTGATTTCCATGATTAACGAACCCTGGGGTGCGCTTACGTGTCGGTCATCAACACTCGCGGTTTTGGCCGATTCTAGCCCGTTTCTTGGACTATTACTCACTGTTTTGGGGTCCCGGAGTGATTTCCACAATTAAAGAACCCCGGAGTGCGTTTACGTGTCGGTCATAAACACTCACAGTTTTGGCCGATTCTGGCCCGTTTCGAGGACTATTACTCACTGTTTTGGGCTGCCGGAGTGATATCCATGATTAACGAACCATGATTAACGAACCCCGGGGGTGCACTTACATGTCGGTCATCAACACTCACAATTTTGACCGATTCTGGTCCGTTTCGTGCACTATTACTCATCGTTTTAGGGTCCCAAAGTGATCCCAGGGGTGCGTTTACGTGTCGGTCGTCAACACTCATAGTTTTGGCCAATTCTGGCCCGTTTTGGGGTCCCGAAGCGATTTCCATAGTTATTGAACGCCAAGGTGCACTTACGTGTCTCATCAACACTCAAAGTTTTAACCGACTCTGGCCCGTTTCATGAACTATTACTCACTATTTTGGGGTCATGGAGTGATTTCCATGATTAACAAACCCAGGGGTGCCTTTACGTGTAGGTCATCAACACTCACAATTTTGGCCGATTCTGGCCCATTTCGTGGACTATTACTCACTATTTTGGGGTCCCGAAGTGATTTCCACGATTAACGAACCCCGGGGTGCGCTTACGTGTCGGTCATCAACACTTGCGGTTTTGGCTGATTCTGGCCTGTTTCGTGGACTATTACTCGCTGATTTGGGCTCCCGGAGTGATTACCACGATTAACAAACCCTGTGGTGCGATACATGTCGGTCATCAACACTCATAGTTTTGGCCAATTTGGCCCGCTTCATGGACTATTACTCACTGCTTTGGGCTGCCGGAGTGATTTCCACGATTAACTAACCCCGGGCGCTTTTACGTCGGTCATCAACACTCGCGGTTTTGGCCGATTCTAGCCCGCTTCGTGGACTATTACTCACTGTTTTGGGGTCCCGAGTGATTTCCACAATTAAAGAACCCCGAGTGCGCTTACGTGTCGGTCATCAACACTCACAGCTTTTGGCCGATTCGCCCGCTTCATGGACTATTACTCACCGCCTTGGGCTGCCGGAGTGATATCCATGATTAACGAACCCCGGGTGCACTTACATGTCGGTCATCAACACTCATGCGGTTTTTGCCGAATCTGTCCTGCTTCTTGACTATTACTCACAGCTTTGGGGTCCGAGAGTGATTTCCAAGATTGACGATCCCCGGGTGCCTTTACGTGTCCGTCGTGCAACTATCACAGCTTCGGCCAATTCTGACCCGCTTCGTGGACTATTACTCAGCGCTGACGGTCCCGGCGATTTCCATAGTTGTTGAACGCCATAGGTGCGCTTACGTGTTGGTCATCAACACTCTCAATTTTGGCCGATTCTCGTCCTTTTCATGCACTATTACTCACCGCTTTAGGGTCCCAAACGATCCTGTGTGCGCTTACGTGTCACCGTCAACACTCACAGCTGCCAATTCGCCCGCTTTGGGGTCCCGGCGATTTCCATAGTTATTAAACGCTAAGCGCTTTACGTGTCTCATCAACACTCAAAGTTTTAACCGATTCCGCCCGCTTTCATGAACTATTACTCACTATTTTAGGGTCCCGGAGTGATTTCCACGATGAACAAACCCAGGGTTGCGTTTACGTGTAGGTCAAAAACACTTACAGCTTTGGCCGATTCTGGCCCGTGTCGTGGACTCACTGTTTTGGGATCCCGAAATGATTTCCACGATTAACGAACCTCTGGTGCGCTTTACGGTCGGTCATCAACATTTGCGGTTTTGGCCGATTCTGGCCTGTTTCGTGGACTATTACTCACAGTTTTGGGCTCCCGGAGTGATTACCATGATTAACAAACCCCGGGGTGCGCTTAGATGTCGGTCATCAACACTCACAGTTTTGGCCAATTCTGGCCCATATGATGGACTATTACTCACTGCTTTGGGCTGCTGGAGTGATTTCCATGATTAACGAACCCCGGGGTGCGCTTACGTGTCGGTCATCAACACTCGCGGTTTTGGCCGATTCTAGCCCGTTTCTTGGACTATTACTCACTGTTTTGGGGTCCCGGAGTGATTTCCACAATTAAAGAACCCCGAGTGCGCTTACGGTCGGTCATAAACACTCACAGTTTTGGCCGATTCTGGCCCGTTTCGAGGACTATTACTCACTGTTTTGGGCTGCCGGAGTGATATCCATGATTAACGAACCCCGGGGTGCACTTACATGTCGGTCATCAACACTCACAATTTTGGCCGATTCTGGTCCGTTTCGTGCACTATTACTCATCGTTTTAGGGTCCCAAAGTGATCCTAGGGGTGCGTTTACGTGTCAGTTGTCAACACTCACAGTTTTGGCCAATTCTGGCCCGTTTTGGGGTCCCGAAGCGATTTCCATAGTTATTGAACGCCAAGGTGCACTTACGTGTCTCATCAACACTCAAAGTTTTAACCGACTCTGGCCCGTTTCATGAACTATTACTCACTATTTTGGGGTCCCAGAGTGATTTCCATGATTAACAAACCCAGGGGTGCCTTTACGTGTAGGTCATCAACACTCACAGTTTTGGCCGATTCTGGCCCATTTCGTGGACTATTACTCACTATTTTGGGGTCCCGAAGTGATTTCCACGATTAACGAACCCCGGGGTGCGCTTACGTGTCGGTCATCAACACTTGCGGTTTTGGCTGATTCTGGCCTGTTTCGTGGACTATTACTCACTGTTTTGGGCTCCCGGAGTGATTACCACGATTAACAAACCCCAGGGTGCGCATACATGTCGGTCATCAACACTCACAGTTTTGGGCAATTCTGCCCGCTTCATGGAATATTACTCACTGTTTTGGGCTGCCGGAGTGATTTCCATGATTAACAAACCCAGGGGTGCCTTTACGTGTCGGTCATCAACACTCGCGGTTTTGGCCGATTCTAGCCCGTTTCGTGGACTATTACTCACTGTTTTGGGGTCCCGGAGTGATTTCCACAATTAAAGAACCCCGGAGTGCGTTTACGTGTCGGTCATCAACACTCACAGTTTTGGCCGATTCTGGCCCGTTTCATGGACTATTACTCACTGTTTTGGGCTGCCGGAGTGATATCCATGATTAACGAACCCCGGGTGCACTTACATGTCGGTCATCAACACTCGCGGTTTTGCCGAATCTGTCCTGCTTTCTTGACTATTACTCACAGCTTTGGGGTCCGAGAGTGATTTCCAAGATTGACGATCCCCGGGTGCCTTTACGTGTCCGCTGTCAACTATCACAGCTTTGCCAATTCGACCTGCTTGTGGACTATTACTCACCGCTGACGGTCCCGGTTTATTTATAGTTGTTGAACGCCATAGCGCTTACGTGTTGGTCATCAACACTCTCAATTTTGGCCGATTCTGGTCCGCTTTCATGCACTATTACTCACCGCTTTAGGGTCCCAAGGCGATCCTGATGTGCGCTTACGTGTCACCGTCAACACTCACAGCTTTTCCAATTCTCGCCCGCTTTGGGGTCCCGGCGATTTCATAGTTATTAAACGCCATGGTGCGCTTTACGTGTCTCATCAACACTCAAAGTTTTAACCGATTCGCCCGCTTCATGAACTATTACTCACTATTTTAGGGTCCCGGAGTGATTTCCACGATGAACAAACCCAGGGTTGCGTTTACGTGTAGGTCAAAAACACTTACAGCTTTGGCCGATTCTCGCCCGTGGTCGTGGACTCACTGCTTTGGGGTCCCAAATGATTTCCACGATTAACGAACCCTGGGGTGCGCTTACGTGTCGGTCATCAACATTTGCGGTTTTGGCCGATTCTGGCCTGTTTCGTGGACTATTACTCACAGTTTTGGGCTCCCGGAGTGATTACCATGATTAACAAACCCCGGGTGCGCTTAGATGTCGGTCATCAA